>JASPKP010002600.1:17500-22557 GCA_030674155.1 Stramonita haemastoma
ACTAAAAAAGGGAAAAAAGTGTTGGCTGTCTAGATGTCTGCGAAAAAGGGTAGCCAGGAGGCGGGGCAGGGGATGAATCATACACTCCATCTACAAAAAGTGTTTGGGGGGACTAGAGGCCCAAGTCATACGCGCCATTTTGTAGAAAGATAGAGAATGAGGATAGATGGAGAAGTATAAATAAAAAAAATAGTATAAAATTAATATATATTAATTTATATATATATATATATGAAAAAGATAGATAGATAGTTAGGAGAGGGGAGAGAGAGGGGAGAGAGGGGGAGAGAGAGGGGAAAGAGAGAGGAGAGAGAGAGAAGACAGGAAGAGACAGAGAGAGAGACAGAAAAGAAAGAACAGAGAAGGGGGGGGAGAGGAGAGAGAGGGAGAGAGAGAGAGAGGGGGAAGAGAGGAGAGGAGGAGAGGGGGGAGAGGGAGAAGAAGAGGAGAGAGAGGAGAGAGAGAGAGAGAGAATGAATGAATGTTTAATCTTTTTTTTTTCAAGGGTAAACAAGTAAGAAAAGCATTACATATTTTTTTCATCCGGCCCTTGCCCTGATCAGGGAAAAAGCTAAGAAACCCCCCCCTCCCCCTACATACCAGCATCACCCCCACACAGTTCAACCAATATTAAAAAAAAAAAAAAAACGAATACATTCAACAAAAAGTTTTCCTAACTGGGGTACATGATAATTATTTAAACAAAAAATAACATAGCAAAAAATATTAAAAAAAAGCAAATATTTAGGAACATGAAACAGAGGCATTACAAATCTATAATGCATGATTGTGTTGGTGGTGTGTGTTGTGTGGTGTTTGGGGGGGGGTGTGTGTGTTGGTTTTTGTGTGTGTTGTGTGTGTGGGGTGGTGTGTGTTTTTGTAACGGGAAAAAAACAAAGTAGGCTAAAAGGGGGGGGGGGGGGGGAAAAGATTAAAAAACAAAAACAACATAAAATCCTTTAAACACAAAAAACTTATGAAAACACTGGGTAGATAGAAGATAGAAGATAGAAGATAGATAATAGAAAGAAATAGATAAAAAGATAGAAGATAAAGTAGATAGATAGATAGTAATAATAGATAGAAGACAGCAGACGAGAGTAGATGATAATAAAGATAGTTAATAGATAGATAGATAGATAGATAATAGATAGATAGATAGATAGATAGATAGATAGATAGATAGATATATAAAAAGAAAAAGGATAATAGTTAGAAGATAGAAGATAGTTTATAGATTAGATTGAAGTGAAATTTCGAACCCGGTCTTTTAAAAAACAACCAACAGTTTTTGTTCCAAAAACATTATTATATATCTTTGTCTTTGTCTTCGTTCTATTTGCCCCCGTCTCTGTCCTTACTGTCCGTTGTCTACATGCGTGTCTGTCTGCCCGTCTGTCGTCTCTGTCTCTATTTGACTCTTTCTCTCTGTCTTATCTGTTTTCTATGTCTCTCTATGTTTTCCCGCATCGTCTGTCTGTCTTCTGTCTGTTGTCTGTCGTCTGCTGTCTCTGTCTGTTTGTCTGGTCTTTGTATAATTTCTGTCGTCTTTTGTTTGGGTTTTCTGTCTGTCTGTCTGTCTGTCTGTCTGTTGTTGTCTGTCTGTCTGTCTGTCTGTCTGTCTGTTTTCTGTTCTTTCTCTTCTCTTCTCTCTTCTCTCTCTTCTCTTCTCTCTCTCTCTCTCTCTCTCTCTCTCTTCTCTCTTCTCTTCTCTCTCGGCTGCTGTTCTTTTTCCCCTGAATGTATTGATTACCTTTCCAGGCTGAGACATTGCTTCAGGTGATTGTAATAGTACAATAACAATCCCTCTCCGCCTGTATATCTGTCTGTGTGTTATCTGTTTGTTTTTGCTGTCTGTTTTGTCTCGTTTTTTGTGTATGTGTGTGTGTGTTCTGTCTTTCTCTCTCTCGGGCTCGGGCCTTTTCCCTCTCCCCGTCTCTTTCTGTCTGTCCCCTCTCAGTAACTGATTTTAATATAAACTTACATCTCTGCTAAATTAAAAATAAACATTGTCACGGTATTCTAAATCGCTGCAAGAACAAAACCCTGCTAAGAAGGGTAAAAGGGGATGATAACTAAATGCTCCACTTGATCCCCAGAACACTGCCTTTGTGGTGTGGCTACAGGACACGGGGCGGACAGCGCTCCCCCTGTTCCACTACCCACCTCCGCGCTGACCAACCCAAAACACCCCGTCATCCATATGGATTAGTCTCACTCTCCCTGCAGTTCTGTATTGGGCAGGGGGCAGTTTTGCCCATGGGGTTTTCCCCCTCTACCCCCCTGTCTCTCCCAGATGGAAGGATTGGGGAAATTTTTTTTTTGTTTTGTTGTTGGGGTCTTGTTTTTGTTCCCCTCAAAAAAATTGACGTATGTACAAAAACCGAAAAGCAACTCGATTTTTTTTAGGTAATAGTTTTTTGTGTGATCTCGTTTAACAATGTCAAGGGGGCCTACCGGAGGGTCCTTGGCTTTGAAACTTGATTTATTGCAAGGGGGGCAACCAGGCCAAGCTCCGGGCTACCAAGGACAGCATGGAACCGATGCCCTGCTGCCCCGACGGCCTGGTCTAGCCATGCTTGACCTCGTTGAAAGGGGAGTTCCCCCTGGGGTCACATCGTCGCTTTTCCCCCCATTTCCCCCAAAGTCTTTGGTGGTGCTAAAAACCGGGCCCCGGTGCAACAGACGGCATGATATATTGTGCTTTATTTAAAAACCGTTTTTTTTTTCAGAGTGTACGCCACATTGTTTTCCTGGGAATGGGGAAAACCCATTGACCGAGAAAGCACAGGGAAAACTGGATGTAAAAGAAAAAAAATACGATTTCATTAAAGGAATGCATAAGTACTGACTTATCATTTATCCTTAGATGAAATCATTTGCAAACGAACAAACAAAAAATAAAATAATGAATTACCCCCCCCCCCCCGAAAAAAAACCCACCCGATTCTTTTTAAAAAAAGATATCTCCGAAAAGAAAGAGTACGGTCCCTAACAATAGAAATGCCATTTTTGCGTTATTGCTATCGCTGCTGCGCTACCCATTTTAACCCCCGTTTTCACCCAGGAATGACCCCCTACTCTGTTTTACTCTTTACATGCCCATAAAAACGCGCAAAACCACAAAAAACACACAAAACCACACACACACACAAACCACCACAACACACACTCACACCCACACACACACACCGCACAACTCAAACGCGCGCCCGCGCGTACATGGCCACACACAATTACACAACACATACACCCCCCCTCACTCCCTGGATTCAGGGTGTTGTGTAACTACTTTAAGTACTTTTCTTTTAGAGGCAGCTGTACTCCAGTATAGAGGATTTCGTTTTCCTTTTTTTGGAAAATTTTTGGTTGTAGTCCTAACAGCTCGTCCCGGAAGAGCTAGCCCTTAAATAAAAATAGCAAAACTGACAAAATCCTTTTCAACTAAATTTGGTCCGGGAAAGTATACGAAGTTAATGAAAAAGTAAGCTAGTTGAAGAATAATGAAAAAAAAAAGCAGTTTATAGATATGGGGAGCAAAGGGTTCAAATAATTTGATACAAACAAATGATCAATAAAAGCCTGAAATATTCAATACAAATAACAAAAAAAACAAAAAAAAAAAAAACAACCCCCAAATGAGCTATAAGTAAAGGGGCGAATGGACCTTTGAAACATCACAAAAACTGCTTTGTTATTTTGTGTCTATTTTTTTGAAAAAAAATGTGCGACTCTGATTGTTTCTGTAGTAATATTAGATAATTATGGCATTAATATTGGTGTGTGTCTTGGGGTTTTTGTTTGTGTTTGTGTTGTGTGTGTGTGGTTTTAGGGTTGTGTTTTGTGTTTGTGGTGTGTGGTTGTGTGTGTGTGTGTGTGTGTGCGCGCAAAGATGATTTATGTATGCTGCACACGCATGTGCTGTGTGTGTGCATGGCACGCACCCCTTTTTAAAATTTTTTTTTTTTTTTTTTTTTTTTCTTTTTTTCTTTTATATCGAGGAAAATGAGTAAGACTCATTGGTGTTTTCATCCTTCCCCCTGTGTATGCATTTTTGTAAATTTCTGTTCCCCCCGGCCCCCCAGGATGGCCTACTTTTCAAAAAACGGAACGGGATTTACGAGGGCGCAAGCTATTCTGCGACGTTTGCACACGGGGCCTCGGTTTATAGTCTCTCGAAAAAAATTTGGGGGGGAGAGTGAAGTCAGAAAGAGGGCATGCGTGCATACGTGTGTGTGTATGACACTCGCGTGCAGCGTTAGTGTATTTGCATGCATTTTCTGTCTCACCTGTGTCTCGTTTTCTGTAAATATGTCAACCCACTATACCCCCATACCCCAAATTCCCCTATACCCACATACCCACTATACCACTATAAAACACTATAACACTATTTCCACTATACCCACTATACCCCCTATACCCCCTTTACCCCCCACCCAGGCACCAGACTCCAAAATACACAAACACACAAACAGACCACACAAATACACGCCCCACTCACACACACACACTCTCTCTCTCAATCTAACCTCTTCCCCGTACACCACACCCAACACACAAAACCCCAAAAACAAACCCAAAAACACCAAAACACACACACCGGCGCGCGCGCGCGCGCGCGCGGCGCGCCCCCCCCCACAAAACAACAAACACAAAAACACCCCCACCAACACCAACACGCAACACAAAAACCCCCAAAACAGGCACCTAAAACACACACACACCCCCCACACCCACACACCCCAAAAACACACCCCCCCCCCAAAAAAACCCCCCCAACACACCAACCACACCCCCCCCACACCACCCCCACAAAAACCAAACCCATCCCAAAAAAAATTACAAAAAAAATCCACTTAAACCTTGCAAAAAAACTGTGTCCTCCCAACAGGGGGGTGTGTTTGGGGTGGAAGGAACCAGCAGATATTATCGTCAGCCACAGGAGAGACCAGGGGAGCGAAAGACAAATACGCACAGGCACACACAGAGACATCGAGAGAGAGACGAGAGCAGAGGTGGGGCTTCAGGAGGGGGGCGGTGGCCCCGAGGTTGCC
>JASPKP010002601.1:5000-10000 GCA_030674155.1 Stramonita haemastoma
TTTTAAATATATACATCTTCGTGTTCTTTTCAATTCCAAATTGATATCAAATTTTATATAACGTTTACAAGTATTCCGAAGTATTCACATTATGTCAAATTTTAAAGCATTACAATAATAACTAGGTAGGGATTTACCTTTTGTTTTTGTTGTTGTTTTTGGGGGTGGGTGAGTTGTGGTTGTTGTTACTGTTGTTAGGAATGTTTGTTTGTGGAGGTGGGGAGGGGGGTTTCGTCTTGTTTTACTTTTTTTGTTATTGACAGCTGATCATAATACACAGCTGAAATTGAACACATATTTAAATACAAAATTTTTACCCCGGAGTCAACATCAGTACTGACTCCACTCCCTCCCCCCCCCCCCAAAAAAAAAAGTATTTTGAATGAAACTATGAAACGAGGCCCTATGTGCAAACCGCACGCAGAACATCTTGCACATACGTTTACAACCCGTTCCACCTTTTGTAAGACTAGGCCGTGTCGTGTCGGTAGGAACGGGCAACAATTTTTTTAATAAAAAAAAAAAACACATGGACACTTGTGTTGTGTCTAGACACCACCCCCGAAATCGAAATGCAGCTATCTTCAGGTGACTAAAAACAGTCGCCTGCACAAAAATTTCAACATTGTGGACCTTGGAATTCTAAGCTGAGAAACCAAAAAAAAAAAGTAAATAATAAAATAAAATAAAATAAAATAAGATAAAATACAAATGAACAACTACCCCCGAGAGTGCCAGTTCTTCTCGTGTATTCATCTCATCAAGGAACGATTTCTGACTTTTTAAGGGTTCCAGCCATTAACAGGTGATTTATGGAACTTTGAAAAATGTTAGGCAAAGAACTAGGCCTACCTCACCTCACCTCAAGACCCCTAACTTTGATGGTGCAGACATAACGCGCCAATTGCATGTCCGCCATTGCCTGACTGATCAGAATGAAATTTTCTCCTGTCACCTCACCTCGCTTGAGCAAGTCATTAGACACACGGCACTTCAAACTTGGCACTGTCTCCTAGGAGAGTTAAACCTGACAGAGCCCAATCCCTCGGCGAGTCTTAAATTGCATGCTGGGTATGTTTAGTGTCCGTCCACTTCACCGGTCATACATATATAGCTAGCTAGCTAGCTTGTCTAAACTACGGGTACTTGTCCAGAGAAGATGGATGGGGTTATGGTGACCTCTTTCAGTCGTCACGGAACTTTTTTTTTCATACCGGGCCTGAAATCTTGGGGCGAGCTGTTCTTCCCTGGGGATAAAAGAAGGAGAGAGAGGAGAGAGAGAGAGAGAGAGAGAGAGAGAGAGAGAAGGGGGAGAAAGAGAGAGAGAGAGAGAGGGGGGGGGGGCAAGGCAAGGCAAGGCAAGGCAAGGCAAATTCTTTTATTTCGAGAAAAATGAATAAGCAGTCACGTGCTTATTTTTACATCCAGTGCCAACCCTAATCAGGGAGGTAGGGAGTGAGGGAGGGAGGGAGAGAGAGAGAGAGAGAGAGAGAGAGAGAGAGAGAGAGAGAGAGAGAGAGAGAGAGAGAGAGAGAGAGAGAGAGAGAGAGAGAGAGAGAGAGAGAGAGAGAGAGAGAGAGAGAGAGAGACTTCAGACTTCAGACTTACTATACATCGGCCTTAGGCCACAATACAAAAGAATGGCGGGTATAGAGTGTGGGCATATGACGTCATAAGTGTTATAAACATAATTATAACTATCAACGTATATTAACTTTATATGAAATAATTTATCAGCAACAACTAAACAAGAAAGTGACTTCAGAGAGAGACAGACAGACAGACAGACAGACAGACAGACAGACAGACAGACAGACAGACAGAGACAAAGACAGACACCCAGACAGACAGACAGACAGACAGACAGACAAACAGACAGGAAGACAGAGAATGTGAGAGCGTCGGCCATAAAAGAGCAGCACCACCCACTTATTTTTCCTGTGTTTATGTTTTCGTTTTCATTTCTCGGCAAGAGAGCTCCGAGGTTAACCAATGGTGCGATTTTGAGTATGCCAAACCATGAAGGTAGCCGCATTCCGACCTCGGGGGATATTTCTCCTGTCTGTATGTGTGTTTGTTTACCTATGAGAGTGGATATTATTTCTCAAAAAATGTTTGGCTAGAGACAACTTTGTTGTTGCTATTGGTTCTGCTACGTGGGTTACGTTGCACTCGGCTTAGTGTCTCTTTCGAAAGACTAGCTAGCCAGCGGTCAAGGTAAAGGTGTCCCATAACCTATGCGGTCGTAGGGAGCAAGGTGTCAGATACCTCAGCTTCTCTAGGGGGCCAGCATATTAAGGGCAGCGCCCATCTCCTCTCCCTCGCTGCTTTATCTTCCCTGACCCTAAAGAGGGCAGGTACCCATTGACAGCTGAGTGAACTAGGGGGACTGTACTGAAGCCAAGGTGCGCAAACGGTCACCCATCCACTTGGTAACCACGCTCGATGCTGCTTTACCTTAGCTTGGGGAAAGTGAGTGCTCTGACCACTGGGCTATCCCATCCCCTTAGCGGTTAAGACCAAGTGCTACTAAAGTTTCAGAGGCTAGGGGAATGCACACGGGGATCGAACCCTGTGTTTTCCCGCTTTCTAGACGGGTGCGTTGCATCTAAACCACCGATCAGGTATCTGCCAGATGTTATGTAGAACCGCTCCCCCCGGGGACTGGGTTTATAGTCTCCTCTGAAGAAATCACAAGGGAATGGAGTAAGATCTAAAGGAAAGAAAAGACTTGAAACCGTGCCCTTAAATTACCATCCGAGATTGCAAGTCCTGTGTGTTAACCACTAGACCATTCTGTAAGTCATGTGCTGTGTTGTGTTGTGGTGTGGTGTGATGTAGTGTGGTGTGTTGTGTTGTGTTGTGGTGTGGTGTGTTGTGGTGTGTTTTTTGTTTCAGATCAAGTGTTTTCAACCTATGTGTATCAGACTTTGTTGTGTTGTATTGTATTGTATTGTATTGTATTGTATTGTATTGTATTGTATTGTATTGTATTGTATTGTATTGTATTGTATTGTATTGTATTGTATTGTATTGTATTGTATTGTATTGTATTGTTTTTGTATTGCATTTATTAATTTGTAATTTGTTTTGGCTTCTGTTCACTCTGTGTGATATTAGACTTAAACTTATGGCGTGTTGTGTTGTATTGTATTGTGCTTTGTGGGTGTTTCTTTTCCATTTCAAGTCTGCTCACTCTTATGTGATATTAAACTTAAACTTATGTTATGCTGTATTATGTTGTACTTTGTGTTTCTTTCATTTAAAATCTGTTCACTCTTGTGTGAAATTAGACATCAACAAGAGCTGAAATTACATAAAACAAGCCAAATAATGAGAAATACTAAAAACAAAAAATACATAAGAAAACCTACAAAACAACAGAATATTAAGAACAGACCGAGAAGTAACCTTAACAATAATCAACAGTTCCTGGTCTACGAGTGAGCCCAGTAACAGCTCCACTTTTCAGATCTACAATACTAGATCAGGGTCGGAATAACTCAGTGGTCAGAGCACTCGCTTTCCCCAAGCTAAGGTTAAGCAGCAGCAAGCATGGTTACCAACTGAATGGGTGACTGCGCACCTTGGCTTCAGTACAGTCCCCCAATCCACCCAGCTAGTTGTAAATGGGTACCTGCCCTTTTTAGGGACAGGGAAGGTAAAGCTGCGAGGGAGAGGAGATGGGCACCGCCCTCAATATGCTGGCCCCTGGAGAAGCTGAGGTCTCTGATGCCTCGCTCCCCTACGACCACATAGGTTATGGTACACCTTTACCTTTACCTTTAATACTAGATTCTTTGTGAAACAAGTTTTAAGATAGTTGCAGTGCATTCTACTGCATTGTATTGTATTGCTTTGTCTAGTGTTGCAGTGCATTGCATTACATTGCATTGTATTGTACTTCATTGTATTGTAGTGCATTGTATTGTATTGCAATAATACATTGCAATGCATTGCCTTATGTTGCATTGCATTGTCTTCTGTTGTAGTGCACAATGTTTGCATTGCATTATATTGCATTGTTCTGCGTTTCATTGTATTGTATTGCATGGTCTCGTGTTGTTGTGGTGCATCACATTACATTTACATTGTATTGTTTCATGTTTATACATTTTTCATACTTTTGTATTGCATCGTATTGTATTGTATTGTATTGCATTGTGTTGTGTTGTGTTGTGTTGTGTTGTATTGTATTGTAATGTTCTGTAATGCCTTGCGATGCACTGGCTGATATTGTATCTTGCCCTGTCTTGTCATTCATATCGTGTCTTCCAATTTCAAAGCGTCTTGTCTTGCCTTGTCTTGCTTTACCTTGCCTTGCATTGCCTTGCCTTGCCTTGCCCTGGCGTTTCTTGCCTTGCCTAGCTTACTTTGCATTGCCTAGCATTGCGTTGCCTTGTCTTGCCTTGCCTCGCCGTCCCTGCATTGCCTTACCTTGCCTTACCTTACCTTGCCTTGCCTTGCCTTGCCTTGCCTTGCCTTGCCTTGCCTTTTGTTGCCTGCTATGCTATGCTATGCTATGCTATGCTATGCTATGCTATTCTATGCTATGCTATGCTATGCTATGCTATGCTATGCTACGCTATGCTATGCTATGCTATGCTATGCTGTGCTATGCTGTACTATGCTATACTATGCTGTGCTATTGTATATTTTCCCTAGTGAAATTTGGTTCTCTCTCTCTCCTCTCTCTCTCTCTCTCTCTCTCTCTCTCTCTCTCTCTCTCTCTCTCCTCTCCACCCACCCACCCCCCCACAGGGAGATTACACTGTCTCAGCACCAATCTGCATTCATAAATAACCCTTGTTGGCCAACAAGAATAGATCATCTCCAAAATTTTGCGTGTAGTAGCTTTCTCTTTGCCCTGGTTCATTTTAACCATTCTCAGTGTATACTGCACGCGCGAGCAGACTTGATTTCATGGACCTAGTCTTCATTCAAATACGAGTAGAAGGGAAAAGAGCAATTTGTGTGTATGTGTGTGTGTATGTGTGTGT
>JASPKP010002601.1:15000-17500 GCA_030674155.1 Stramonita haemastoma
AGAAAACATCACTTGTGTGTTTTCCCGTCGAATCGATTTTGGTGCCGATATTGTTCGCATAGAAAAAAAAGAAGAAAAAACTTTGGGTCGAAGCTGACGATGCTTCTGGAGATGGCTTGGGCGTGGGAGGGAGAGAAAGGAGAGAAGGGGGAGGGAGGGGGAGAGAGAGGGGGAATGAGGGAGGAAGAAGAGAGAGAGGGGTGGGGACGGGGAGCTAGAGAGGGGGGAGGGAGGGGGAGATAGGGAGGGCGGGAGAGAAAGGAGGAAGAGAGGAGAGAGAGAGAGGGGAGGGAGGGGGAGGTAGAGAGGGAAGGAGGAGAGAGAGAGAGAGAGAGAGAGAGAGAGAGAGAGAGAGAGAGAAGAGAGAGAGAGAGAGAGAGAGAGAGAGAGAGAGAGAGAGAGAGAGAAAGAGAGAGAGAGAGAGAGAGAGAGAGAGAGAGAGAGAGAGAGAGAGAGAGAGAGAGAGAGAGAGAGAGAGAGAGAGAGAGAGAGAGAAGAAGAGGGACTATAATAATACATGGAATTTGTATAGCGCTATCTCTTGTAAAGACAAATCAAAGCGCTTGCATTTGACCTACAGAGCTACAGATCATGCTGCCACCAGGCGCAAAGATCCCCAACTCCAACTCCCCGATTTTTCTTCAGGGATGGTGTCTAAACACGACACCTGTGTGCATGCTGGTTTGTTATAATTTTGTCATCCGCTCCTACCGGCACACGATGGCCTACTCTTCCGAAAGGTGGAACGGGGTTTTAACGTGTGCGCAAGATGTTCTGCGTGCATTCGCACACGGGCCTCGGTTTCGAGTCTCATCCGAATGACTATGTGAAACAGCAAAAGAGGCGTGATAGGGTATCCAGGCTACTGTATTGTATTGTATTGTATTGTGCTGTACTGTATTGTACTGTACTGTGTTGTACTGTACTGTGCTTTACTGTCTTACTGTACTGTACTGTACTGTGCTGTACTGTACTGTATCATCTTAAAAGGTGGTGTGGTGTGGTGTGGTGTGGTGGGGTTGGGTGTGGTTGTGGTGTGGTGTGGGTGTGGTGTGCTGTGGTGTGCTGTGGTGTGGTGTTGTGTGGGTGTGGGTGTGGTGTGGTGTGGGTGTGGTATGGTGCGGGTGTGGTGTGGTGCTTTGTGGTGTGGATGTGGTGTGGTGTCGTCGGGTGGGATGGGTTGGGGTAGGATGTGGTGATGTGTGGTGGGGTGGGATTGGGAGTTGAGGAGTGTAGTGGGGTGTGATGTGTGATGTGTGATGTGGTTCACCCATTTACAGCTGGGTGAACTGGGGGACTGTGCTGAAACCCAGGCGCGCAGACGGTCACCCATCCACTTGGTAACCATGCTCGATGCTGCTTAACCTTGGCTTGGGGAAAACGAGTGCTCTGACCACTGAGCCATCCTGTCCCCATGAAACAGATAGGCAGAAAAGAGAAACACACGAAAACTCACATTCACTATGATACTAAAACCACTATCACTACTTTCGCTACCACCACTATTGCTACTACTACTACTACTACTACTACTACTACTACTACTACTACTACTACTACTACTACTATACTGCTGCTGCTGCTGCTGCTGCTGCTGCTGCTGCTGCTGCTGTTTACTGCTACTGCTACTGCTGCTGCTGCTGCTGCTGCTGATGCTGATGCTGATGCTACTGCTGCTGCTGCTGCTGCTGGCTGCTGCTGCTGCTACTACTACTACTACTACTACTACTACTACTTCTTCTTCTTCTACTACTGCTACTAGCACCACCACCACCACCACCACCACCACCACCACACCACCACCACCACTACTACTAACTACTACTACTACTACTACTACTACTACTACTACTACTACTACTACTACTACTACTACTACTGCTACTACTACTACTACTATTACTATGGTTAATTATACATTATTTTCAATCTTCTAATACAGTTGTCATGATTTTGTCCAAGTTTCGCATTTTTTTGCTGTTAGTATTTTGTTATTCTATGCATTTGCGGCAGATACTGTTTGAGGGCAGGATAGCTCAGTGGTCAGAGCGCTCGCTTTCCCCAAGTCAAGTTAAGCAGCGACGAGCGTGGTTACCAGTTGGATGGGTGACCTTTTGCGCGCCTTGGCTTCAGTACAGTCCCCCCAGTTCACCCAGCTGTAAATGGGTACCTGCCCTCTTTAGGGTCATGGAAGGTAAAGCAGCGAGGGAGAGGAGATGGGCGCCGCCCTCAATATGCTGGGCCCTAGAGAAGCTGAGGTCTCTGATGCCTCGCCCCCCTACGACCGCCTATGTTATGGAACACCTTTACCTTTATCTACTGTTATTTTCAAAGTAACTTATATGTACACCAGCTGCCATACGAAATTTGTTCATGCTTTGCCTTTAAAGCACGCTATAAACCGTTGGATTGCTGTTACTCTCAAAGCTTGCGTGTATGATAATACAAACCATTTTTTTATTCTGAAGAAGTATGTCTTTAAACCAATCATTTACATACT
>JASPKP010002602.1:0-2500 GCA_030674155.1 Stramonita haemastoma
TTATTATTTTCTCTCTCCCCTCTCCCCCTTCCGCCCCCCTCTCTCTCTCTCCCTCCCCTCCCCTCTCTCTCTCTCAAGAAAAGTATGTAATACTGTCTATTAACCCTTGGAAAATATATATTATTTATTCATTATTATTATTCTCTCTCCCTCTCCCCCCCCCCCCTTCTCTCTCTCTCTTTCTGTCTGTCTGTCTGTCTGTCTGTCTGTCTGTCTGTCTGTCTCTCTATGTCTGTCTGTCTGTCTGTCTGTCTGTCTGTCTGTCTGTCTGTCTGTCTGTCTGTCTCTCTCTCTCTCTCTCTCTCTCTCTCTCTCTCTCTCTCTCTCTCTCTCTCTCTCTCTCTCTCTGTATTTCCACCAAGCTGAAAAATCTCTGTTTGACGTGTGGTGTGGCCATTTTATCGGCCAGGCTTTCCTCTCTCTTTCTCTTCATCCCTACAGATAAAGGTCAGAAGCATTCAGAGGACCCACTGGTCACTCCCTCACCATCTTCTTCCAAAATCCAATACACACCGCCAGACATTGCGCAAAAAAACCCCATTGGTTTGTCATCAATCATCGTCATCATCATTATGGTGTCTGTCATCATCGTCGTCATCGTCATTGTTATTATTATCATTATTATCATCATCATCAATATCATTAGTAGTAGTAGTAGTAGTAGTAGTAGTAGTAGTAGTAGTAGTAGTAGTAGTAGTAGTAGTATAGTAGTGTAGTAGTAGTAGTAGTATGATTATCAGTATTATCATTATCATCATCGTCATCATCGTCATCATCGTCATCAGTAGTAGTAGTTGTATAGTAGTAGTAGTAGTAGTAGTAGTAGTAGTAGTAGTGTAGTAGTAGTAGTAGTAGTGGTAGTGGTAGAAGTAGTAGTAGTAGAAGTAGTAGTTGTAGTAGTAGTAGTAATAATGGTCGTAGTAGTATGATTATCATTATTATCATTATCATCATCATATCAGTAGTTGGAGTAGGAGTAGTAGTAGTAGTAGTAGTAGTAGTAGTAGTAGTAGTAGTAGTAGTAGTAGTAGTAGTAGTAGTAGTAGTAGTAGTAGTAGTAGTATGATTGTCATTATTATCATTATCATCATCATTATCATTAGTAGTTAGTGGTAGTAGCAGCAGCAGCAGCAGCAGAAGCAGCAGCAGCAGCAGCAGCAGCAGAAGCAGCAGCAGCAGCAGCAGCAGCAGCAGTAGTAGTAGTAGTAGTAGTAGTAGTAGTAGTAGTAGTAGTAGTAGTAGTAGCAGCAGCAGCAGCAGCAGCAGCAGCAGCAGCAGCAGCAGCAGCAGCAGTAATAGTGTACGTGTGCCGAATTGATAACGATAATAAGAATATTCAGATTTTTTTCATAGTGATGAATCTTGTAAAAAAAAAATTTTTAATCAAAGTGTTTAATGATGATAAATAACAGTTTTTAAAAAAGGTGAGGTAAAGGTGTCCGATAACCTGTGTGGTCGTAGGGGAGCGAGGCATTAGAGACCTCAGCTTCTCTAGGGGCCAGCATATTGAGGGCGGCGCCCATCTCCTCTTCCTCGCCGCTTTACCTTCCCTGACCCTAAAGAGGGCAGGTACCCATTGACAGCCGGGTGAACTGGGGGGACTGTACTGAAGCCAAGGCGTGCAAACAGTCACCCATCCAACTTGGGAACCACGCTTGACGCTGCTTAACTTTGCTTGGGGAAAGCGAGCGCTCTGACCACTTCGCTATCCCGCCAGTGATGATAAATAACACTAAAAAAAAAACCCCACAACAAAACAACAATAACAACAACATCATGAACAAACAATAATTACGTTACCAACCAACCGAGCGCAGTATCCAAAATCAGAACAGAAGTTGAACTTTACACTCCACAAAGTTCCACCATTCCATTCCCACTCCAACGCCTAAACAAACACAACGCTGACCTTCTTAGACTGGCCCCTACGCAACAGCACTCTGATAAAAACCAATGCGGCAAGACACACAGACAGACACACAGACACACAGACAGACAGACAGAGAGACGATCTAGGTCAGCCGCCAACGCCGGCCACCAACATTATTACTACAGCACCTAACTGACATAGCGGACACGTGAACCGAAGAACAACAACGCCCCATTGAGAGAAACGAAACCAAACATGCACAACCACAGGTATATGTATAACTTGCTAAACTACGTTACCCATAGAAACTACAGCATTCCTTTATAATATGATCTTCCCATTGTTTCTTACGCTCTGACTCATTTGCTAAAGTTCACAGCCAGCTACTCTCTCTCTCTCTCTCTCTCTCTCTCTCTTCTGTCTCTGTCTCTCTCTCTCTCTCTCTCTGTCTCTCTGTCTCTCTGTCTCTCTCTGTCTCTCTCTGTCTCTCTCTCTCTCTCTCTGTGTATGTTATATATATATATATATATATATATATATATATATATATATATATATATATATATATATATATATATATATATATATATATATATATATATATATATATATATAACAGAGTCCAGTCCC
>JASPKP010002602.1:20000-22549 GCA_030674155.1 Stramonita haemastoma
TTATGTGGTGGAGCGTCACAAATACACTTGGTCCAGTCATTTGAGCTTCGTCCACTCGAGGAATGCGATCTATTAGAGTAGTAGTAAACAAATGATTTGGGCGAAACACTCCACACACAAAAAATCCCACCTGTAAAGCCATTGAAGCTCGACTGTGTGGTGCCAGTCTTCCCGATGAGCCCATAGCAAACTCACTCTGGGTAGAACTGTAAACCGAGGCCCCGTGTGCGAACGCACGCAGAACATCTTGCGCACACCTTAAATCCTGTTCCGCTTTTCGTAAGAGTAGGCCATCGTGTGCCGGTGGGAACCGATGACAATATTTACACAACTGCATACACACAGGGACTGGATGAAAAAAAGCGTATGAGTGCTTATCCCATTATCCTCGATATAAAAGAATAAAATAAATGAATAAATAAAAATAAAATAAACAGAAGCCATCCGGAGTGGACTTCTAATTCTGGAGAGAAAAAAAAGTGACACCAATAGCCCAGGTGTGCACTAGGGCGGAGAGGCTGGAATATTAAAAAAAAAAAAAAAAAAAATTAAAGCGGCGTATAAGCAACATTCACTTCTTTTTTTTTTTACAGAACTTTGAGTCATGGCAGACTTCTTCCCCTGACATTCGGGCTGATCTCCCGGGGAGAGAGCGCGTCGCCACAAGTGCAGCGCCACCCATTATTTTTTTCTTTTCCAGTCTGCAACTTTATTTGTTTCCCTATCAGAGTCGCTTTTTCTCTACAGAATTTTGCTAGGGACAACCCTCTTGTTGCCGTGCTTTTAAAAAAAAAATTTTTACGTGCGCTAAATATTGATGTGTAACACACGGGACCTCGGTTTTCATCCGAAAGACTTGTACTCATGGTCTAATGGATGGGGGGAAAGTTTGAAGCCCAAACGGGATTCGAACCACCGCACATTCCGACCCGGACTTTTCACTTTCTAGACAGGAGCGTTACCACTAAACCACCGATTCAGGAACGACACAAATGATGAGGTAGCACCACCCCCACCCCCACCCAAAACAACAACAATAACAAAAACCAGCAAAACCCAAAAAGATGTATTGTTTCAACTGTCTGTCTATCTACCTATCTATCTATCTATCTATCTATCTATCTATCTATCTATCTATCTATCTATCTATCTATCTATCTATCTATCTATCTATCTATCTATCTATCTATCTATCTATCTATCGATCGATCGATCGATCGATCGATCTATCTATCTATCTATCGATCGATCGATCTATCTATCTATCTATCCCTTAATCTGGCGACCGTGGGGGCACCCCTGAAGATTTGGCAACCAGTTCCCTCCATTCCTCTCTCTGTTCTACCTTTCTCAGGGTTTTGTTCAGTTCTAGGCCTGTCCATTCGCTGATGTTGTCCTCCCATCTCTTCCTTGGTCTGCCTCTTTTCCTTCCTCCCTGGACAGTGCCTTGCAGTATTGTTTTTGCAAGTCCTTTGGATCTTGTGACATGCCTGTACCATTTAAGTTTACGCTTCTTTACGGTTGATAGAAGATTTTCGTAGGAGCCAATGGTTTGCTGGATTCTGTTATGCACGTCTTTGTTGCTTATGTGGTCTCTGTAGGAGATGCATAGGGTCAAAATGGGTGGTATATTCATTTATATAGGTCAACCATGTAAGCAGACGATTTTAGTTCCAACACCAGTTTCAGAATATCAAATGATATTCCTTAACACTTGTAGGATAATAATTATATAAAAAAAAAACGTACAAAAAACCCATCAACATTAACCGCTAACCCCCCCCCCCCCCCCCCCCATTATTTTCACACAATTGCCAACCAAAAACCCATTTGCTGTAATTGCAAAACATTTCCTGGCGTAATAAACCTAATTGTTTCATTTTAGCTGAATAGGTTACACTAGAAGGATACAGACTATAAACTGACTATTCACTATTGCGCCCACCCCCCCCCCAAAACAACAAAAATAACAAAAACCAGCAAAAACCCAAAAAAAAAATGTATTGTTTCAACTGTCTGTCTAAACTTAAACCCATCTATCTATCTATCTTTTCTATCTATCTATCTATCTATCTATCTATCTATTTATCTTCTATTATCTATCTATCTATCTATCTATCTATCTATCTATCTATCTATCGATCGATCGATCGGGTCGATCGAAACTATTTTATCTATCTATCGAATTTTTGAAACGATCTATCTATCTATTTTATCCCTTAATCTGGCGACCCCCTGGGGGCACCCCCGAAGATTTGGGGAACCAGTTCCCCCCATTCCTCTCTTGTTCTACCTTTCTCAGGGGTTTTTTTCAGTTTTTAGGCCCGTCCAAATTTGCTTTTATGTTTTTTCCTCCCCTCTCTTCCTTTGGGCTGCCTCTTTTCCCCCTTCCCCCCCCCCCTGGACGTTTCCTTCCAGTATTGTTTTTTTCAAGTCCTTTGGATCTTGTGACATGCCCTTTTACCATTTAAATTTACGTTCTTTACGGTTGATTTTTGAAGATTTTCGTTAGGAAACCAATGGTTTGCTGGGGTTTTTGTTATGCACGT
>JASPKP010002603.1:0-22549 GCA_030674155.1 Stramonita haemastoma
GGGGAAAGGTTTTGTTTTTTATTCTAATTTTTTTTTAAATCGCATTAAATTTGAAAACAAACAGAAAGCTTGTGTTGTCATCAGCATTAATATTCTGTGAAATGACTAGAGATGATGATGGTGGCAGATCTGTGTATTGATTTTCTGCTGGAAGATTGATGGCAGATTTTACACCAACACATCTTCATGCTACCTGCCCTGTGGTGTGTAAAGTGTACCTGTGAGGTTTTTTTTAATTATTTATCGAATATAATGAAGATAGGGGAGACTAAATTAAATGTAGGGTGGACAGTGTGTGAAGAGAATTAGGGTATTTTCTATTTTCCCCCTAAAAATTACGTTTAATGTAAAAGATAAACAAGGATCTTCATGTGATGGCCATGTTGGTGGCAGATCTGTGTATTGATCTTCTGCTGGAAGATTGATGGCAGATTTTACACCAACACATCTTGCAGGAAAATGTATATGAAAGAGTACTGGTTTGTGATTTTAAGTGTGGTATTAGATAATTCGTGACTGTGTAGTTTGTTTTTCTTTTGATTGTTTATTTTTAAATGATGAGATCAATTGTGAAATGACAACAAAAATGTAGTATGTTGTATAATAGTGTTAAGTGTCTGAAGAGGGTTTTTTTTTTCCAAAAAAAAGTCGTATTTGAAAAAAATCACATTAAATGTAAAACAAAATGAAAGCTTGTGCTGTGATTGGCATTACCATTCTGTGAAATGACTTTCGATGATGTTGGTGGCAGATCTGTGTATTGATCTTCTGCTGGAAGATTGATGGCAGATTTTACACCAACACAGCAAAAATGTATGTGAAAGACTACTGTTATATGATTCTAAGTATAGCAGTAAGTAAAGAAGGCTGTTTTCCTTTTCCTTTTTTTCTAAATTGGTAATGGGCTGAAAATTAATGTGAATTGGCAAGAAAAATGTAATGGTTTTTTGTGTGTGTTTTTTGTTTTTTTACCTTTTTAAAAAAATCACATCAAATTTGAAAACAAAAAGAAAATTTGTGCTGTGATTGGCAATTTATATTCTGTGAAAGGACTTACGATGATGTTGGTGGCAGATCTGTGTATTGATCCTCTGCTGGAAGATTGATGGCAGATTTTACACCAACACATCTTAAGAAAACTACATGTGAAAGACTTCTGTTATATGATTCTAAGTATAGCAGTAGGTAAATTGGGATTGTTTCCTTTTTTCCTTTAAAACAAAATTGGTAATCAGCTAAAAATTAATGTAATTGGCAAGAAAAAATGTAATGGTTTTATCATGTTGTAAAAAGTGTGTAAGGAAAAAAGCTTTTATGGTTCTTTTTTTTCTTAAATCACATAAAATTTGAAATAAAAAAGAAAGCTTGTGCTGAGATTGGCATCAACATTCATTGAACTGACTTTAGATGATGATTGTGGCAGATCTGTGTATTGATTTTCTGCTGGAAGATTGATGGCAGATTTTACACCAACACATCTAACGAAAAATGTTTGTGAAAGACTAATACTATAGGCTATGACATTAAAGTGTAGTATTGCATAAAATATACCTGCGAAGATGTTTTTCTCTTTTTTTTTTAGTGGTGAATTCAAACGTGAATTTACAAATATATATTTTGTATAATAATATAGAAAATATATGGGAGAGGTTTTCTTTCTTCTTTTTTTTAATCATGTAACGGGTCCTACACGGGAATTATCTAAGTCGCCACTCTAATTCCCGTTCCGTCTAATTCGGTACCGGAAATCTTACGAGTCCTAGAATAATTCTTATTTTCTTCAGTAACCCTAAAGAAGAGTAGGGCTCAGCTACTTATGGGCCGGGGAGTGATAAAGGGGGGGATAGGAAAGAGGATAGTAGAAAAATAGGGGAAGAGAAAATATAGAAGAGGTAGGAAAGTAGGTGAAGTGAAATTAATTAACCTCAACTCACTCAGCAGCCACACTGAATACACTGAACGTGACGAACAACAACATTCATTCAATGCGACTCCAGACCGAGCAAATTGGGTTTACCACATATATTCCACAACACAACCTACAACACTACCACATCACACAAAACACCAATGACTAATTGTACTACAAGTACAATTAAAAACAAAAGATATTCTGTTCTAATTCCTCATATTTAAAATCAATGGCTCAATCTCCGATCAGGCACACAGAAGGATGAGAGTGGGGATGGGATGATGGTGTGAGGAGAAGTGACGAAAAACGATGATGACGACGATGACGATGATGATGTTCCTGTAATCAAAAGAACGTACAATGTAAAAAACATCACCACAAAAACAATCCATCACTGAGCTTGTTTACAACACTAAGCTCAATTACCAAAAAGTGCTTTCACCCTATCCAGTTTGCCATTCTTGTGAAAATTAAATATTCTCAAAACAATCTAACATCACCTCTAAAATTATTACATAATTTTAGTAGTTAGTTTTACACATGTTTCATTTACTTTAGGACAGATGATGGTCCATCCTATGAAACTGTGCAAGCATCCCAACATATCTCGTTTACTTTAGGACAGATGATGGTCTATCCTATGAAACTGTGCAAACATTAATTAATAAGAAGGACTAATTTATTTTAAATAAATGTCCACAATGACATTCCAATGCCATTTCACCCATTCTAGAATTACTAAATGATTTATCACAAATAAATCACAATTCTAATAATAAAATCATCACTACATAATTTTAATAACTTGTCTCATTTACTTTAGGACAGAGGATGGTCCATCCTATGAAACTGTGCAAACATTAATAAAAGGGACTAGTTTATTTTAAATAAATGTCCACAATGACATTCCAATGCCATTCCACCTGTTTTAGAATTGCTACATGATTTATTACAAATAAATCACAAATCTTAACAAATAAAATCAATTTTGAAAATTAAGTAGGCTTTCACACCCATATATTTGTAATGTAAAGCGACACTAGAATATTTTCAGCATTTTAATAATAGCTGAACAATATTCTACCACAAATTAACCATACAACAAAAACCATGACTGTGTCAACATTTACATGCTTTGTTCAAAACAACCAATAGGTCTCACTGTTAATTCACAGGCTAAAAGCCTCTCAATTTAAATTAATGCCCCCACTAATATTTCAACTGTTACAACAAAGACCATGATCGCGCCAAAATTTAACCCACGCTTCCTTTGTTCGAAGCGATCACGTACGTCGTACATACGAAGTTACGTTCACTGTTAATTCACAGGTTGAAAGCCTGTGAAATTAAATCAAACATATAGATTTCATGAACCTTCCAAAACTATTCTGAATTAAGCTGAAATTTGCTTAAACAGATAGTTGGTGATCAAAAAACGAAATTAAGGAAATAAACCAACCTTAATGGGGAACATCTAGACTCAGGAGCGAGTCTCTGTCACGCGTCTCTCCCTCACTAGCCCCAGGCAGGAAGTGAGATTTAAAAAACAGATGTATCCCGATACGCACTCTTTTTTAAGGGGCGATCACTCAACTCTACAAGGGAGTTACTGAACTTAGCGCTTAGTAACACACCCAACAAAAATACGTTTTTGTGAGGGGGGTTACACACACCCTTCGCAGGAAAATGTTGCTATCTTTTTTTCAAAAAAGTGCTAACATTTCAAACAAAACACAAACTCTATCCTCTCAGGGTAAAAAACCTCTTAAAGCCTCTGGTTGATTTTGATTCTGCATATCCACCCAATCTAATTTGGGTACTACAAACAAAACCCAACACACAAAGACATTTCACATTCTTAAAAATGTAGGAAACATAAAACCAAAATAAACTGTAAGGGCTCACAAAGTCACACCCTACAAATGTGCAACAAAACCAAACATTCACATCAAAACCCATACATTTGTTCACACACCAGAAAGAAAAATCCAAACATGGAGAATTATCCATAACAATCAAACATCATCCACAAGATCTTTCATCATTATTAGAAATGAATATGATTCATTTTAATTGATGTGTGTCTTCTCCTGTAGTTCCTACTACTCAGGTACTATATCACACCAGTGAGTCAAGTTAAGTCGCTCAACTGGTCTTCTCTGTCTAGTTGACCTCCTTAGTACCTGCTCTGGCTGCGATTTTGATTCTTCCTGACTGGAATCATCAAATCCTATGCCACCAGCTTGCAAGCCTTCAATGTCCTCTTGAATGTTTTCTTCAACAACATCAAGGAACAGATCTGGTGCATCTACTCTCAAACTTAGGGGCACGGACAGTGTTGTTTCATAAACAACATCCGACTCTTCTTCTTCGTCTTCTTCCTCTGGTAAAGGGGTTTTCAACCGTTCCCTTTTCCTTTCCTTTATGTGCGATGGCCTATCTGCTCCAACTGGTGCAACCTCAACACACAAAGACCCTAAAGGTAACAACAAGTTCCTATGAAGTGTTCGTCTCGAACCTTCCCCTGACTCACGCTGAACTGTGTATACAGGCAGGTCATCAGCCTTGCCTATAACCAGATAGACATCAGTCTCCCACTTGTCTGTCACTTTAGAATGGATCTTCGTCAATGGTCCCAGTCTTCGGACTAACACACGATCCCCACACTCCAGCTCTGCTGCATGAGCTGTAGAGTCATAACGAACTTTGTTCCTCTGACTCATCTTGATCGTGTTTTCCTTTGCAGTATCATAGGCCCTCTGAAGCTGCTGCTTCAAAGTCTTCACATACTCCCTAGGAGAAGCTTTCCCCGCTTGTTCTAAGTCGATACCAAAGGCTAAATCAATTGGTAACCTAGGGTGTCGCCCAAAAAACAAAAAATATGGACTGAAACCTGTACTCTGGTGAATGCAACAGTTATACGCATGGACAACAGAAGGTAGACTTTTCCTCCAGTCCAACTTTTGCGCATCCTCCAGACTCCTCAACATGTTTATCAAGGTGCGATTCCACCTTTCAACAGGATTACCTGATGGATGGTAAGGAGTGGTACGACACTTCTTAATACCTGCAACTTGACAAACTTCTTTGATCAATTTTGACTCGAAGTCACGACCTTGATCTGTCAAGATTCTCTTTGGAAAACCATATGTCAGAAACACATTGTTCCACAAAGCCTTTGCAACAGTTTTAGCTGTTTGATCCTTTGTGCAAACTGCAATTGCGAACTTGGTAAAATGATCAAGCACAACCAAAACATCTTGCTTCTTTCCCTTCACATCAATTGTCAAAAAATCAATGGACAAAAGTTCTAGAGGAAATGTAGAAATAATACTATTCATGGGGGCCTTCTGGGATGGAGCTCCCCTATGTATACATCTTCTACACCCCTCCAACTTCTTTTCAAGATCCCGTGCCATGTATGGCCAGAAAAACCTTTGACGTGCCTGTTTGATGGCATTGTCAAAACTGGTATGGTACAGATCCTCATGCACCCCACGCAAAGCTTCTTTGCGGTGTGATTCTGGGATGACCAACTGAAATGTATCCACCCCATTGAGTCCTGTAGTCTTTCGGTACAATACCCCATTTCTCAAAACTAATTTGTTTTGTTCGCGCGCATACACCTTCAGGTCATGCGAGGCATTTTGCTTTTCTTTGGGGTTCAAAGTCTTCTGTTGCTCTAGGCAATCTATGACAATTGCTATCGTCTCATCCGCTCTCTGCAACTTTTCCCAATCTGATAGAGATACAGACTCTATCTGTGGGCTATGGCATGGTTCCATTACATTGTCTGGAACTTCTTGCGGATCCTTCACCAGTTGATCTATCCCAGGAATCACATCATCATCCTTATTAGTCAACATGGCATCAAAATCATCATCAACATCTTTGGTTACTGTATGTCGCATACAATGAACATCATGTTTGACATTGTGGACAGAAAAAATAGCATTAACAGAATCCTGTCCCACAACTACAACATCTTCCTCTTTTGAGTTGTCAAAAGCACTTGCCTTTTCAACTAAAAACTGTATCTTCTCCATCTGTTGACAATATTCTTCGTCATCATCAGGAGGATCTTGTGCTCTTCTAGACAGAGCATCAGCATCTATGTGTGAGGAACCTTTCTTATACCTCAACTGAAAATCAAACAATGACAGGGCTGTCAGCCAGCGGTGACTAGTTGCATCCAGCTTTGCATTCTTTAGGATGTAACATAATGGGTTATTATCAGTCACAACTGTCACTGGAGTTCCTAGCAAATAGTCACTGAACTTATCGCTCATTGCCCACTTCAATGCTAAAAACTCACGCTTATGTGCCGGATAGTTCTTCTCTGATTTATTCAAACCACGACTGGCATAAGCAATGACTTTCAACTTTCCATCAAATTCCTGATACAGAACTGCACCTAAACCTGTACCACTTGCATCACAGTGGAGAACAAAGGGTTTGGTACGATCCGCTATCCCTAAGACTGGACAAGTTGTCAAAGCCTTTTTCAAAGTCTCAAAAGACTTTTCCTGTTCCTCTCTCCACAGGTGGGTTATGTCTGACGACAGGGTCAGCAATGCCTTTTTCTTGTTTTTCTGAGTTTTCGCTCTACTGGGGACATACCCAATAGTGAGGTCATTCATTGGTTTTGCCATGCTAGAAAAGTTTGGAATAAACCTGCGGTAGAAACCTGCAAAACCAATAAAACTTTTGATTTCTTTTACTGTCGTAGGCTTTGGCCATGTGGTGACAGCACTAATCTTCTCAGGGTCAGGACGTATTGTGCCTTCAGAAATCAAGTAACCCAAGTGCTTGATCTCAGTGGCTCCAAAAGTGCACTTTGCTGGATCCAACTTGAGGTTATACTTGCGCAACCTCTCTAATACCCTGATGGTTCTCTCCTCTAGTTCCTCCAACATCTTGGCATGAATGAGTATATCATCCAAGAAGACAATCAGTTCCACAAGGTTCATGTCACTGAAAACAGTTTCCATCAATCTCTGAAAACATGCAGGAGCATTCACTAAACCTTGACTCAACCTATCCCACTCAAACAAACCAAAAGGAGTGATAAAGGCTGAAATCTTTCTTGCCCTTTCTGTCATTGGGACCTGATAATATGCCTTGCAAAGATCCATCACAGTGAAAAACTTTGCACCATTCAAAGTTAGAAAAAGATCCTCTATCTTAGGGATGGAATAACTATCCCTAATTGTGCGAGCATTTACTTTCCTGTAATCAATGCACATTCGCAACGCACCCGACTTCTTTCTAACAAGGACAATAGGACTAGCAAAAGGGGAGTTTGAAGGTCGGATAATCTTTGCATCCAACAGCCCCTGGATATGCTGCCTACACTCTTCAAAATCTTTAGGAGACAGTGGTCTAGCTCTCTCCCGTATCTCTGGACCAGGTTCTAGTTCTATGTCAAAAGGATTTTCAGTCTCAGCCCTACCGATATCAAATTCTGATGTTATGAACACATCAGAATACTCATTTAGCCTTTTGCTAAACTTTTCCTTCCACTGTGGTGGGGCACTGTCACTGAACTTAAACTGGATCCCTGACATAGCTTCCTCATCTGCACTGGTCTTACCAGCATCAACAGTACATGAACTAACATGCAACACATCAACATCATTTTTGGGAGATAATGCAGACAAAACATCATCAACATTATACTCACAAGAAAACATGAAAATATCAGCCACCACTTGGTGCTTCTTCAACACTATGTCATGATTTGTATCATTGCAGACAAACATATTCAACGTAGGGAGAGAATTAGTTGGTGCTTTGCAACTAACCACTCTCAGACCTTCAGGCAATACATCAATGGTAGGTTCCTGCACTAGAACTGCATCTCTGGTACAGGGAACCTCTGCTTGAGCAGCACACTTGACATCTATAGTTTCCCCAGCAGGTACAACTACATTCCCACAGATGGTTACAGAACCCAGTCTACCACTCTGATTAGGGGGTAGATCTCTGTAAATGTAGGAGACTTCATTCGTTATGGGGAGTACAGATGCAAAATACTTGCCAGTCTTCTCCGAACATTTTTGTGCTAGCAGTTGGAACGTATTAGTGCCAACAATGATTGGTACTCTGGATGAGAAATCAGTATCGGGACAAACAACTGCCATTGTTGTCACCGGATCATCAGTACCGACAACATCAAGAGGAAGGGACATATCAACAGATATATACCCTAAATACGGGACAGAATGCCCTCCCGCTCCTGTAATTTTAAGCTGATTCCCCAATTCCTCCAGGGGAATATGGGAAAGATGCTGCTTAAAAAATGACTCACTGACAATGGTTACTTGTGAACCACTGTCAATCAAGCATCTACTGGTGACGTCATCCACTCTGATAGCGGACTCACAACTAGGACCAACTAAGGTATCTAGAGGTGAAGAGGAACCTGAAACACGACAACTTCTGACTTCAACCTGAACTAAAACATCACTACCTGTCACAACTACATCAGAATCTGTCAAACTATTCATCAACACTAAACTAACTAACACATCCTTATCTTTCTTACTCAAATCACTACTAATCTCTAATCCTTTTGGTAATCTGTCCGTTGCCCTGGGTAGTAGTTTGATATCGCCCGCCACACCCTGTATCACACCATGAAGTCCCAAGGTTTTGCCGGGTTCCAGTGTAACACAGGCAGGACTTCGGAGTTTTACACTATGAAGAATTTTGTCCCTACTGTCTTTGGTATTGGTGGTGGTTTGTTGGGCGTCAGGAGAATTTGTCACTGGTTGCCCACTGCCGGTGACTTCTTGAAGTTTAAAGGGCGATTCCCTTTTTCTGCTGGTTTGAAGGTGGTCGCCGGCGTCTGCGGAGTCTGGGTCAAGACGGTTGGTCTGGACCTGCATTCTACTGCAAAATGTCCCGACTTCCCGCACTTGTAACAAGGGCCCTTGGTGTGTTTTGGGGCATCCCTGTCATGATGCTCCCCCTTCAGCTGTTCTGCCACCAGCACAGCCAACTTCTTGTAGTTGATCTCCACACCTGGTTGTACCTGGTGTGGATGGCTCGCTGCGTCTCTGGTGGTTGACGGTAGTTGACCTTCTAACTGCCGCACCGACCTGGTCACGGCGGTTAAGTCAGGAGAGGCGCAGCCCGGACGTCCGAATTCATTGCGCAAATCTGAGGTCAGCAATGGGTGCTGATACCTCAGATTGTCCATGAAGACGAAGTAAACTTTCTTGGCACACTCGCCCGAGGTATAGTGTTCGTCTTCGTTGATTTTGTTGAACTGGGACCAGAGGCTTGCGAGGAAGGAAGATGGTGTGTCCTTTTTTGACATCCTCTGTCCCAGGAACTTGGTAAGTGATTCCACCGGTGTCTCCACACTGCCATAGATACTTGACAGTGTGGCGATGATCTCTGTCACTGACCTGCAGTGCTTGACGTGCTCCCACGCCAAATCCTGCAGACTGCCTCTTACTCTGGCCAGGGCGTCGGCTGGGGAGGTGACTTCCCTGGTCAGAACGTTGACACGCTTCTTCCACTCGGAGAAGCTGACTTCCTGAGCTCCAGTGGGGTTGGTGCCGGTGAAAACCCCAAGACGTGGCAGAGGTGCTGGGGCTGCGACAGACACATGGATAGGTCCGTGCTGGAGGCGGGCGGAATTTTCCTGTAACTCCAGGACGCGCTCCAGCCGTTCCCGTAGCCTCTGGTTCTCTTCTTCCAGGAAAGCTACTCGGTCCAGTAGTGCCTGGTCAGGGTCCCCAGGTCTGCTCGTCTCGGGCTCTTCTCTCACTTCTGGCTCTTCACTTCGACTGGCCATGATCTTAATGAATGAGGAACTGAACTTACAATTACCATTCAAAAATCCATTAAAAAATTTGTTTCCCTAGGAATTTTTAAAAATCCTACGGGTCCTACACGGGAATTATCTAAGTCGCCACTCTAATTCCCGTTCCGTCTAATTCGGTACCGGAAATCTTACGAGTCTTAGAATAATTCTTATTTTCTTCAGTAACCCTAAAGAAGAGTAGGGCTCAGCTACTTATGGGCCGGGGAGTGATAAAGGGGGGATAGAAAAGAGGATAGTAGAAAAATAGGGGAAAAGAAATATAGAAGAGGTAGGAAAGTAGGTGAAGTGAAATTAACTAACCTCAACTCACTCAGCAGCCACACTGAACACACTGAACGTGACGAATAACACCATTCATTCAATGTGACTCCAGACCGAGTAAATTGGGTTTATAACATATATTCCACAACATAACCTACAACACTACCACATTACACAAAACACCAATGACTAATTGTACTACAAGTACAATTAAAAAACACAAAATATTCTGTCCAGTCAAATACCAAAAATAGAACAAAATCAGTGATCAATCTCAGATTAGGGCCATTAATAAAGACAACCATAAGGGTGGAGATTTAACGATGGGGCAAAGCAGGTGTGAAAGGGTAGAAATGATGACGATGTTCCTGTAATCAAAAGAACATACAATGTAAAAAACATCACAACAAAACATCCATCACTGAGCTTGTTTACAACACAGCTCAATTACCAAAAATACTTTCACCCTATCCATTTTGCCATTCTCGTGAGAATTTAATATTCTCAGAACAATCTAACATCACCTCTAAAATTATTTCATAATTTTAGTAGTTAGCCATTACACATGTTTCATTTATTTTAGGACAGATGATGGTCCATCCTATGAAACTGTGCCAACATTAATAAGAAGGACTAATTTATTTTAAATAAATGTCCACAATGACATTCCAATGCCATTACACCTGTTTTAAAATTACTAAATGATTTATTACAAATAAATCAGAATTCTTAATTCTTAATAATCAAGTAGGCTTTCACACCCATATATTTGTAGTGTAAAGCCACACTAAATTAATCTTACAACAAAGACCATGATCGCGCCAAAATTTAACCCACGCTTCCTTTGTTCGAAGCGATCACGTACGTCGTACGTACGAAGTTACGTTCACTGTTAATTCACAGGTTGAAAGCCTGTGAAATTAAATCAAACATATAGACTTCCTGAACCTTCCAAAACTATTCTGAATTAAGCTGAAATTGGCTTAAACAGATAGTTTGATCAAAAACGAAGTTAAAAAATAAAACAAACCTTAATCAGGAACATCTAGACTCAGGAGCGAGTCTCTGTCACGCTCCCTTCCCTCACTAGGCCCAGGCAGGAAGTGAGATTTAAAAAACAGAACTATCCCGATAGGCACTCTTTTTTTAAGGGGCGATCACTCAACTCTACAAGGGAGTTACTGAACTTGGCGCTTAGTAACGCCAAACACAAAAATACGTTTTGTGAGGGGGGTTACACACACCCTTCGCAGGAAAATGTTGCTATCTTTTTTCCAAAAAAGTGCCAACATTTCAAACAAAACACAAACTCTATCCTCTCAGGGTAAAAAACCTCTTAAAGCCTCTGGTTGATTTTGATTCTGCATATCTACCCAATCTAATTTGGGTACTACAAACAAAACCCAACACACAAAGACATTTCACATTCTTAAAAATGTAGCAAACATAAACCCAAACATGACTCTCCACAAAGTCACACCCTGCAAATTAGCAGCAAAACAAAAACCTTCAAAAATGTAAACTTGTAGACCCATAAAGTCACCCTCTGCAAATATGCAGTAAAACAAAAACATTCAAAAAACATGAACTTGTGGACTCAAAAAGTCACACCCTGCAATTAAGCAGTAAAACAAACATTCACAAGAGCTACAGCAATCCCAAATGCACACTTAGTTGCTGCATAACTCCATCCTTCTGTTCCTGCAACTGTTCAGGTTGCACAGGAACAAAACCACACCTGTTGGTCAGATCCGGAGTTTTGACACTGACAGGATCTCCATGCAAAATGGATCTCCTTGGTGCAGGCACTGGCTTCCATTCCGACTTCCCTGGGATGGACTTTTCCCAGCCAGGCCTACCCACACTAGACAACAAACTCCTCTGACCAACTGGCAAACTCTTACGGGAGCCACCTTTCAGGGCATCCCCCCGGTTGTTGGTAAGAGGCTTGGAAGCACCAATGCCTTGACCACAACCCTTTCTTTCCTTCTGATCAGGAAAATAACCTGGACTGTCTTTTCCTCTGCACCATTTCCTTCTGGAAAGGTGAGGAAAACGGACATTATCCCGATGGTTGCCTCTAGAGCTACCATCTACAACCACTTTCTGGTCGCATACTGTTCGAACACCACCCGTACCACTACCACAACCCCGCCGATGTGGCGGTATGTAGCAGCCGGGTTTGTTCCTGTAGGAGGATTTTTCGGGTTTTGCAGAAACCCCGTTCTTACCGACTTCGGCTTTAGTAGCCTTCTTTCTCCGCTTTGCCGACTGCGACTTGACCGGGCAATCACGAACAACGTGGCCAACACCTTTGCATCGGTAGCAGGAACTTTTCGGCTTCTTTGAGTGGCCTCTGAGTCTCTCTGCTACCATGCCTGCCAACTCTTTACAGTTGATGGCCACTTTTGCATGTTCCTGATGTGTCCGGCCCGTCACAGCTGACATAAGCACAGAGGATGATTCCTCTAACTGCCTGACTGACTTCAACAGCGAGGTCAAGTCAGGCGACGCAGAACCTGGTCTGCCGAACTGAAACTTCAGCTCTCGAGCCATAATGGGCTCCATCAACATGACACTATTCATGAAGACAAAATACACTTTCCTGCCACATTCATCATCAGAATATAAATCATTCTTATTCAGATTAATGAAATTCATCCACACATGGGTAAGGAAAGTCAATGGACTATCACTTTTGTCCATCTGCATCAATAAGAACTCGGCCAGCCGTTCCACTTGGGTTTTAACACAGCCAAACACGTCACTTAGACGGCCGACAATGTCCATGGCAGAAGAGCAGGACTTGGCAAGCTCCCATGCCACACCACGCAGACTGCGCCGAACGCTGGTCAACACATCAGAGGGGGAGTCGTTCCCTCTCATCAGCACATCGACTTGCTCCTCCCACTTAGCGAAGTCGACTTCATCACCACCTGTTGGCCTCGATCCTGTGAAGATGCCAGGCGGTGCCAAAGGCGTAGATGGCACCACGTGGACCTGGATCCTGGTCTGTAGCAGGGCTGCCATCTCAGCATCCTGCTTGTCGACCCTCTCCCTCAACAGGCGGTGACCTTCCTCCAGGGCAGTGAGCGTCTCCCGTAACTGCCGGTTCTCCTCCTCAACCGCAGTCACCCTCACTCGTACCCCATCATCTCCTAGTTGCTTCATCTCTGGTCCCTCACTTCGACTGATCATGATCTTCATGTATGAAAAACTGGACTTACAGTTAACGTTCAAAATTCCATTTTCAAAAATTTTGTTTCTCTTTCTTTTGGAATTTAAAAAATTCCTACAACAACTTTACCAAACTGTTAGCAAAAAATTAATTTAAGCTAACAACAAAAAATTACCAGAGCAACATTTCTGCTCTCAGCAAAATTACAATTTTGCTACTACCAAAATTTCACAATACTGTTAGCCAAAAAATTAATTAAGCTAACAACAAAAATTCTTTTTCAGAGCAAAATTTTTGCTCACTGCAAAAATTTAAATTTTGCCTACACTTTCACTTCCAGTGAAATTAAAAATTTTCAAACACACACAAAAGACATTACACCTTGTGAAATTCAAAGTTCCACAAAGATCGCAAACTTCCACTCACAGTGGAGTTGCAGCTTTAAAACAAACTAATAGAAATGCACTCCCTAGCCCCACATTGGGCGCCAGAAATGTAACGGGTCCTACACGGGAATTATCTAAGTCGCCACTCTAATTCCCGTTCCGTCTAATTCGGTACCGGAAATCTTACGAGTCTTAGAATAATTCTTATTTTCTTCAGTAACCCTAAAGAAGAGTAGGGCTCAGCTACTTATGGGCCGGGGAGTGATAAAGGGGGGATAGAAAAGAGGATAGTAGAAAAATAGGGGAAAAGAAATATAGAAGAGGTAGGAAAGTAGGTGAAGTGAAATTAACTAACCTCAACTCACTCAGCAGCCACACTGAACACACTGAACGTGACGAATAACACCATTCATTCAATGTGACTCCAGACCGAGTAAATTGGGTTTATAACATATATTCCACAACATAACCTACAACACTACCACATTACACAAAACACCAATGACTAATTGTACTACAAGTACAATTAAAAAACACAAAATATTCTGTCCAGTCAAATACCAAAAATAGAACAAAATCAGTGATCAATCTCAGATTAGGGCCATTAATAAAGACAACCATAAGGGTGGAGATTTAACGATGGGGCAAAGCAGGTGTGAAAGGGTAGAAATGATGACGATGTTCCTGTAATCAAAAGAACATACAATGTAAAAAACATCACAACAAAACATCCATCACTGAGCTTGTTTACAACACAGCTCAATTACCAAAAATACTTTCACCCTATCCATTTTGCCATTCTCGTGAGAATTTAATATTCTCAGAACAATCTAACATCACCTCTAAAATTATTTCATAATTTTAGTAGTTAGCCATTACACATGTTTCATTTATTTTAGGACAGATGATGGTCCATCCTATGAAACTGTGCCAACATTAATAAGAAGGACTAATTTATTTTAAATAAATGTCCACAATGACATTCCAATGCCATTACACCTGTTTTAAAATTACTAAATGATTTATTACAAATAAATCAGAATTCTTAATTCTTAATAATCAAGTAGGCTTTCACACCCATATATTTGTAGTGTAAAGCCACACTAAATTAATCTTACAACAAAGACCATGATCGCGCCAAAATTTAACCCACGCTTCCTTTGTTCGAAGCGATCACGTACGTCGTACGTACGAAGTTACGTTCACTGTTAATTCACAGGTTGAAAGCCTGTGAAATTAAATCAAACATATAGACTTCCTGAACCTTCCAAAACTATTCTGAATTAAGCTGAAATTGGCTTAAACAGATAGTTTGATCAAAAACGAAGTTAAAAAATAAAACAAACCTTAATCAGGAACATCTAGACTCAGGAGCGAGTCTCTGTCACGCTCCCTTCCCTCACTAGGCCCAGGCAGGAAGTGAGATTTAAAAAACAGAACTATCCCGATAGGCACTCTTTTTTTAAGGGGCGATCACTCAACTCTACAAGGGAGTTACTGAACTTGGCGCTTAGTAACGCCAAACACAAAAATACGTTTTGTGAGGGGGGTTACAATCACATAAAATGTGAAAACAAAGATGCTTGTGTTGCGATTGCCATTGATATTTTATATCAATTTCATATGGTTTTATGTAAAGGCTTGCATAAAACGTGCTTGTATGATTTTTTTTTTTTAAGTCTTGAGATTACTTGTGAAATCGTAAGAAAGGTGTATGTTGTGTAAAAGTGTTTAAAAGTGTGTGAGGAGAGTTTTTTATTTTAATTTTTTTTGATCACATCAAATTTGAAAACAAAAAGAAAGGTTATGCTGTGATTAGCATTAATATTCTGTGAAATAACTTTAGATAATGCTGGTGGCAGATCTGTGTATTGATCTTCTGCTGGAAGATTGATGGCAGATTTTACACCAACACATCTAACTTGTGAAAAAATCTTGTAAAAGAGTAATTTTATTTCTTTCTTTAATCTAGTAATAGGTAAATTGTGCCAGGTTACTTTTTCTTAAAAGAAATGTTGTTATATTCTTTGAAAGAATTTAAAGAAAAATAAGAGAACTGTAATTTGTACAGAGGTGTGGAAAGTGTGTGGGGAGATGGGGCCTTTTTCTCAAATCATGTCAAATGGTCTGGTTGCTTTGTCGTTGTTGTTGTTGTTGTTGTTGTTATTGTATTTAGTGAAGGTCAGTTGGAGTAGGATTGCTTCTTGTGTAGAAAAAGTGTAATGAATTTCTTTATACTATTTTTATTTTGTTTTTAAATGTCACAGAATAAATGTACACTGAAGGGAGAAATGTGGATTCCTTTGGGTTTTTTTGGCAACCTGGAAAGTGTGTGTGTGTGTGGGTGTGTGTGTGGGTGTGTGTTGGTATGTGGGCGTGTGTGTGTCTGTGTCTGTCTGTCTGTCTGTCTGTCTGTCTGTCTGTCTGTCTGTCTGTCTGTCTGTCTCTCTCTCTCTTCTCTCTCTCTCTCTCTCTCTCTCTCTCTCTCTCTCTCCTCTCTCTCTCTCTCTCTCTCTCTCTCTCTCTCTCTCTCTCTCTCTCTCCTTCGGATGAGACTTTAAACCTAGGCCCCGTGTGCGAACGCACGCAGAACACCTTGCGCACACGTTAAATCCTGTTCCGCTTTTCGTAAGAGTAGGCCATCGCGTGCCGATGGGAACAGATGACATTTACAAAATTGCATACACACGGGGACTGGATAAAAAAAAAAAAGCACGCGAGTTCAATTTCTTTTAACGTCTTTTCACAAAAAAATTTGTGATATTAGACGGAAATGTGGGAGAGAGAGACAAAGACAAAGAAAGACAGAGGGGGAAGGGTGTGTGAATGTCAGGGGAAAAGGGCGTAGTTGGTAATGTATGGAAGATGGAATTTCAGAGGATCAATAGGGCCTACACTGGATTGATAAAAAAAATATTTAAAAAAACCTTAACATTACTTACCTAATAAACTATAAGCACGCGAGTGCTTACTCCATTATCCTCGATATAAAAGAATAAATCAAATCGAATCAAATCAATCTCTCTCTCTCTCTCTTGCGAGGGAACAGATGACAAATTTTACATAACCACATACGCACGGAGACTGGATGTGAAAACATGCACATGATTGTTATTTCCATCATCCTCAAAATGAAAGTTCTTCGGATGAGACTATGAGCCGAGTGTGCGAACACACGCAGAACATCTTGTACACACGTCAAATCCTGTTCCGCTTTTCGTAAGAGTAGGCCATTGCATGCCGGTGGGAACAGATAAGATTGACAAAACTGCATATAGGCCTGCACGGGTACTGGATGTAAAAAAAAGCACACGAGTGCTTATTCCATTATCCTCGATATAAAAGAATGAAATAATGAATGGATGGATGACGTTCAGATTCTTCTATTCCCACTCTGCTCAGTCCAATCTCTCCACCCAAGCCATACCCATTTCTTTTTTTTCTTTCTTTTTTTATCTCTCTATTCTTTTATATCGAGGATAATGGAATAAGCACTCATGTGCTTTTTTACATCCAGTCCCCGTGTGTATGCAGCTTTGTAAGTCTTGTCATCTGTTCCCACTGGCACGCAATGGCCTACTCTTACGAAAAGCGGAACAGGATTTAACATGTGCGCAATGTTCTGCATGTGTTTGCACACGGGGCCTCGGTTTATAGTCTCCATCGAAGGACTTGTGGGGAGAGTGGAGTCAGCACTGATGTTAACTCCAGGAGAAAAATCTCCTCCAACGGGATCGAACCGGGGTCGTCAAATTGCGAGCGCAATGTTCTGACCCCTAGGCTATCCCGTCCCCAGATTCGCTAAGTCGCAGCCTCGGGGTCGGAAGTCCACAGTTATGGGTGGACTGACGGAATGATGATGGTCGGGTTTACTTGTTCGTTGAAGATACAATAGTCAGAGTGTACAATATCTTATGTATGTAAACACTACATGTGTTTTGAATAGGGGGCACGGGATAGCCTAGGGGTCAGAACATTGCGCTCGCAATTTCACAATCCGAGTTCGATTCCTGTCCGAGGGGCTTTTTTCCCCTAGAGTTAACATCACTGCTGACTCCACACTCCCGAAAAGTCCTTCGGGTGAGACTGTAAACCGAGGCCCCGTGTGCGAACGCACGCAGAATGTCTTGTGCACATGTTCAATCCTGTTCCGCTTTTCGTAGAGTAGGCCATTGTGTGGCGGTGGAAACAGATGACAATATTTACACTGCTGCATACACACGGGGACTGGATGAAAAAAAAGCATGTGAGTGCTTATTCCATTATCCTCGATATAAAGGAATAAATGAATTAATTAATTAATTAAATAGCCTTTCGTCCTACGAAGTCGAATTGTGGCTACCTGTCAAAAATGGCTGCATATCATTTTTTTTAAAATATCACCTCTGGTGAACCTGTGAGCTTCCAAGTGAAGAATATGTTGAAAAAATCTCATGATGTGGTGTGATATGGTTTTGTGATGTGTTGTGATGGGTTCGCTTTTGATCTGGTACGCACGCACGCACACACACACACACACACACACACACACACACACACACACACACACACACACACACACACCACACACACACACACACACACCACACATACACACACACACACACACACACACACACACACACACACACACAACACACACACACACACACACACACACACACACATATATATATATATATATATAACACACACACACACACACACACACACACACACACACACACACACACACACACACACACACACACAGATATATATATATATAATGTATATATATATATGTGTGTGTGTGTGTGTGTGATGACAATTTTTTTTTTTAAAACCAGCATGCACACATGTGTCGTGTTTAGACACCATCCCTGATGAAAAAATACATAAATAAATAATGGGTAGGCGCTACACTTGTGGCGACGCACTCTCCCCGGGAGAGCAGCCTGAATTTCACTCAGAGGAATCTGGTGTGACATAAAGCGGTATAAGATAAATAAATAAAAACTGTATTCAGAGTTGACAGATAGCAATGCTGTTCCAATAACAACAAGGAAAGTGGAAATGCTTCATCTCAATTATCAAAGAAAATGAAGGAACAAACGATGAGCTTTGGCCCTTTTTTTCAACTAAGAACACACCACGATTTTGTAAAGTTTGAAGCAATATTTGAGCAGTTTAATGATGTAAGTCAGCGAGTAAAGAGGTCTATAACAATTAATTAAGCAATAATCATAATATAAAGCAATATATCTGACCTGAGACTACAATTTTACAACAACAATAACAAAGTACGATAAAGAGTTAAGGCCACTTTTCAAACGTTTTAAGGCGAAATTTTGTTATACCACAACTGCATAACAGTAACAAGTTGTTGTTTTTTTTTATTTCACAGACAAATAACACAAAAACAGAAAATAAACAAGCTGTTGATTTTTTAACCAAACAATGGAAAAAAAAATTGTATACTCCCCCCCCCCCCCCAAAAAAAAAAAAAAGGAAAACAAACTAACGTGGCAGGATTTTTGTTTTTTTAGTACAAAAAAGAACATATAATCAACAAACCATTCTCTTACATAACAAGAAGATGAAATAATGGGATTTTCAAATACTCTAATCCTGGAATTATAAAAGATTCAAAGTTCTGGGATTCAAAAAATCTCCAATCCTGGGATTTTTTTTCAAACGTCCACTCCTGGAACTCTAAAAAAATTATACCTCCAAAACTCTTTCCCCCAAAACTCCAATTCTGGGATTCTCAAAAACTCTAATCCTGGGATTCTGTTAACAAATCCAGTCTTGGGATTGTCAAAAATCCGATCCTGGGACTTTCAAAAACTCCAGTCCTGGGATTTACAAAAAAAACCAAACGAATTCCAATTTTGGGATTCTCAACAACTCGGTTGCACGGATTTAACCCCAAAAAATCCAATCTTTGGATTCTAAATGAAAATCGCTCCAATTCAGGAATATTTTTTTTAAAATCCTATTCATGGATTTAACAAATACCCTCCCTCCCCCAACTGATATTCGAAAATGTATGCAATCCTGGGATTCTCAAAAAATTCAAACCTAGTATACCCCAAAACTCCGATTCTGGGATTCTGAAAAATTCCCATCAAAGAATTATGAAAAACTCAAATCCTGGGATTCTCCAAAACTTTGATTCTGGGATTTTCAAAAACTCCAATCCTGGGATTATCAAAAACTTCAATCCTGGGATTCTCAAAAACTTCAATCCTGCGATTATCAAAAACTTCAATCCTGCGATTATCAAAAACTTCAAATCTGGGATTCTCGAAAACTTCAAATCTGGGATTCTCAAAAACTTCAATCCTGGGATTCTCAAAAGCTCCACTCCTGTGGTTTCAGAAGCAATGTCCTCATCTGTAAGGCAAGAGGTTCAGGGTTCAAACCCTGATCAAATCCACACTCTTCCTTACCCCTGTCCACTTGGCTACAAGTCAGTGCTAAACAGGCTGCTGCTAGTCCTTTGTGTACAATGGAAAATCAAGACCGTATGCGCAACATATATTTAACACGTGTAAAAGAACCCACAGCAACAGAGGGGAATGGTTCTAGGCAAAAAGTAAATGTGTAAAAAAAAAAAAAAAAAAAAGAAGAAAAAAGATCAAAACTGCCACCACGGGCAAATGAGGTCACCTCACAAGTATTATGTAAAGGCCATCTATAAACACAAAGAAATGTGCTGTATTTCGTGAAAAGATAATCTCATCAGTATTATGTAAAAGCCAACTATAATCACAACGATATGTGCTCTATTTCGTGTAAAGGTAATCTCGTAAGTAATGTGTCAAAGCCAATTATAAACATTACGAGATGTGCTTTAAAAAACATTTCTTTCATAGAAAGAAAATAGCAGAAAATTGGTTCTATTATCAAAGGAATATACAGATTGCCGCCACTCTGGCAGTACATTGGCTGCTGTGAAGAAAACGGCACAAAAACATTCATCTAGAAAACTCTTTGCTAAGTTGTATATATACCAGTACATTTATAATTTCAAGCGGGGTAGTTTGCCCTAAGAGCTATGTATTATTGTGGAGAAATACGTCATTGAGAAAAAGATAAAAGTAGTGAAGGAAAACAAGTGTGGGTTAATTAATCTGCAATGAAAGGCTATACAATACAAAAAACAGATTGGAAATTGAACAATTCCATGAAAAGTTATTACAAATTGAAATGAGACACTGCAGAACGTGACAAAATGAGAAAATGGACAAGTTTAGCATCGAAACAGGTGGTCAGAATGAAGGCTTGGGCATTTTAAAAACACATTTAAAAGTAAAAGGAAAGAAAGTTATGTCTTGATGTTTCAATTCAAGGTAGAAGAATGGCTATAGTTTTATAATCAATCAAAATCTCATAATGGACAAAAACTGGGTCAGGTGCTAAGTGACTATTTCGTGCTGGAGTGTCACCACCACACACACACACACACACACACACACACACACACACACACACACACACACACACACACACACACACACACACACACACACACACACATACACGCATCTCAACCCACCATTACAAAACGAACAACAACAAAAAACCACACCCACACTCACACCATACAGCTCCAAACTCCCCAAACACCACCACCACCACCACACACCACCACTAAACCAACTCACACTCTACCCCTGCAAGACACCCAACCAACAAACCACAACAACCCCTACAATACACAACACAACACTCTCCACCGCCCTACAAGCCGAGCTCACACACCCAGCCGGTTTCTTGGTACCACCCCTGACAGAGTAGTTTTTTCCCCAGGTCCGAACCCACGCAGTTGTGGCACCAGAGAAAGTTTTCGGGGTCCCATCTCTTCTTGATGTCCAGCAGACTGTTGTAGGAGGAGCCCCAAGTCTGCGTTTTCCAGTCGGTCAGGTCTTCTGTCGGTTCGTTGAAGTACACCCCTTGTCCGAAGGCCATCAGTTTGTCCCTCATCTGTGAGTTAAAACGCAAACGTCTTTTATAAAGTACGACTGTGAAGACTGTGAAATTATAACACCCTACTGTGGCAATGTACTTTTTGCTTTATTCACGGCAGCCTTTACATGTAGTTTGCAATTGTTCATCTTACAGGTTTAGATTTTAAAGTTCTCTATTGTTCGATGTTTTTTGTTATTATTTGCGTTTCTTATGCCATGTTTTGCAACATTCTAGTTACACAGTTTTGTAATCAGTCTTCTTATGCACATAATTACCAACAAACTTTTTTTTATTGCCCCCCCCCCCCCCCTCCCATCCTTCCCTCGTCTAATATCAATTTAAGTGTACAGACGTAAAATCAAAGACATACATACGCAAAAATCAGATTTTTGGGGGGTTGTTTATTTTGTTGTTAGGGGGGCAGGATAATTATAAAAAAAAAAAAAAGCTATCATATTTAACCTGAGTCCCTCAAAACAACACATGCTATATTTGTCCAGAGTTTGTCTCTCATCTGTGAGTCAAAATACAACACTAAGATTTGGGGGGTTTGGTTATTTTTGTTTGCTAGGGGGGCAGGATAGTAATAAAAAAATAAATTTTTAAAAAGCTATCATATTTAACCTGAGTCCCTCAAAACAACACATGCTATAATTATTTGTCCAGAGTCCACTGAAAAAAGTTTGGGCTAGAAAGGAGTGGGGGGGGGGGGGGGGGGGGGGGGGGGGGGGGGGGGGGGGGGGGGGGGGGGGGGGGGGGGGGGGGGGGGGGGGGGGGGGGGGGGGGGGGGGGGGGGGGGGGGGGGGGGGGGGGGGGGGGGGGGGTTGTGCAGCTAGCACTTGGCTCAACTCCAGCAGAACTTAGTTATGAGTCCTGGAGAAAATTCGAATTCAAATTCAAAATACATTAAAGGTAAAAAAGGTAATAAAAAAAATAATTAAAAAGTTGAAAACTCAATCAATCAATCAATCAATCAATCAATCAACCAACCAATCAATCAATCAATCAATCAATCAATC
>JASPKP010002604.1:10000-12500 GCA_030674155.1 Stramonita haemastoma
TTCCTCCTGGAGTTTACATCAGTGCAGACTCCACTCTCCCCAAAAGTCCCTCGGAAGAAACTTCAAACCGAGGTCCCATGTGCGAACGCACGCACAACACCATGCGCACACGTCAAATTCTGTTCCGCCCCTCGCAGATCAGGCCATCGTGCGCCGGCGGGAACAGACGACATCCACAAAACCGCACACACACGGAGACTGGATGTAAAAAAAACAGAAGAGTGCCCATTCCATCACCCTCGATACAAAAGAACAAATCAAACCAAATCAAATCAACATGCAGCATTACCACAATTCAGTCCACAAAATATTCATGCAAATAGTTCCAATATTGTCACTTCACAAACTTCAAGCTATTTTCAGTTCTATCAGGAGACACACATATTGCCCCACAAATGTCTTCTGGGATCAGCACTTGTCCACACCCAAAATCCCACACAATCAAAACTGTACCAAAACCAATCAATGTTGTTGTTGTTGTTGTTGTTGTTGTTCCCCAGCTTAACACTCTAGGAGGGGTCACCCAGAATGTGCACTGTGACTCACTAATCCCACCCGGGAATCACTGTGAGACTGAAATTGCACACTGAATCAGTGAATGAGAAGTTTGCGTGTATGACTACCTTCAAGTACCTCGCCATATGGGCAGCCATACTCCGACTTCTGAGGATTTATACTCCTTTGAAGGAGAGTGCAGGTTGTTCTGTTAAGAGCTTGTCATGGCCGAAGGCAATCTCAACACAACAATTTACAACATTACAACATTCTAGTGTAGGCCTTGGCAATGAGCTGACATCACCAACTGACACAACTTTTGGCCTAGGCCAACCAAATCAAAATTAACCAACAATTTCAAAATGTTAACCATGTTCATGACGTCGTATGACCAAATATGTCAAACTCAACAGCTAGGAAATCATCAACAGATCAAATGACCAAAAATATAAACTTCACAATCTTTTAGATTATGATTCTTCAAGACAAAACAATGAATTTACTAAAATGTCACTTCTGAGCAGGTGTGTTACCGTCTTTGGGACACCTCCTCCAGGATCAAATAGCGTAATCCTGTCAACCCTCTTGTAGTCCACGCACATACTGTCTGCAACGTCCTTCCCTTGGGTGCCAAAAGTCAGTGTTCACAGAATCCCTGGCCACATAAATTTTCCCACAAATGTCCTTTGGGTTTGGCACCTGTCCATCACTCCCGATGTGGAAATCCTTGATGAAGTCTCTGGGACAGCTCAGTCTCTGGTACACCTCCTCCTGGATCAAACACTGTAATTCTGTCGATTCTATTGTCCACACACATGCCGCCTACCTCATCTTTCTCTTGGATAAAAATCACCAGAGTAGCACACTGAGATCCTGGGGATTCCCATTCCATGCCCATATGACCCCCTGTGATAGAGTCACGTGCCAGCTCCACTGTAGATTTGCGTAGTTGAGGTGGCACCAACCCCTGGCGTACCACTCCTCCATGGTTCTTGAAGACCCTGAAGAGGACACCCCCCTTTTCTTCAAAGTGAACCTCCCCACTTCCTGTCATGACAGCCTCCTCATGTTTACGATGTTTATCAAGCGATGGGTCAGCCCTCTGAAGCTCCATCAATTTTCCTTTGTCCACCATAGTTGCCTTGGAACTATCAGTGACTTTCAGGGAATGCTCTCCCCCTCCTTCTTTGATTGCGCCCTTGTGGTCACGGCACATTCCTCATCATTGAACTTGTCATCAATGGCGTTTATCTCTGGATGTTTTCCTATTTGTGAACTATTTCTGGTTCCAGATTCCAGCATTTTCTCATTATCATTGCTTGATGCCATCTTACCCATTTCCACAATTTCTTCAACAAAACGTCGAAACCTCAGGAGGAAACTGTTCAGGTCCTCTGGTTTATCATCCAGCCCTGGTGACTTCGTATCTTTAGCTAGATCACCATTATTACTCAATCTTTGAACAGAGCTGCCATGCTCCAATTCAAGTCTTCTCATCTCCAATTCATGACGCCTCTCCCTCTCTCTTTCTTCCCTTTCGAGCTTTTCCTTTCTCTCTTCCCTTTCAATTCTCTCTTTTCTTTCTCTCTCTCTTTCTTCTCTTTCAAGGGCTTCTCTTCTCTCTTCCCTTTCAATTCTTTCTTTTCTTTCTCTTTCTTCCCTTTCCAACCTATCTTGCCCGTCTCTTTCTCTTTCTTCTCTGTCTTTCTGATCTTTCTCTTTTAAAAATGTTTCATATTGTTGTGCTAGGCTTTCTAGCTCTTCCCTGCTATCTGCCATAACTGATTTTTTCATAAGTTAGAATTACAAAGTTATGACATAATGTCTCACTCCAATCCCTTGTTTACACGGTGATGACGCCACACACAAAACATAAACCAGTTATACTCACGTGAGCCCCACAGACTAACTAAATCAGACGCCAGATCTCACTCAGCAGGAGGCTAAAGCAAGACCGCGGCCCCTGACAGTCCCTTTAGATATACAATGCTCACTGAGCTTCACA
>JASPKP010002604.1:17500-22547 GCA_030674155.1 Stramonita haemastoma
TCGATCAATGACAAGAGACAATATTTTTAACACACATAGACTGGAAGAAATTCAGAACACATTAGACTCTATCCAGAAAAAATTCGAATGTATACACACCCGCATGCCTCATTGGCGATATACATTATTTCATAGATATGTAGGAAAATATGCCCCCCCAATTTTCAATTCAACATGGACAGAATATAGAGCAAAGCACGAAATTTATGATACTGAAGATGACATTGACTTTACATCCCCCACCCCATCAGATCTTTTTCAGTCAACCCTAGAAATACGCACAGACCAAGGCAAGCTCTTAAAAATACACATCTACTATACCACCAACTTAATTTTAGTGCAAGGAAAGGGCTGTCATGACTGGATAGACAATGAGTTTAAGAAACTTCGCTCCATAGTGGACTATTTAGCATCTAGTGAAGACAGTACAAACATTGCATGCATTAGTGAAGCAGAACAACCAAGTGATAGTATTAGGAATAGGCTGTGCATCATGGACCAACAGGAAGACAGTGCATGTGATGAGGAACACTCCTCTGTTGACACCTCTTCAAGTTCAGCTGAAGAGGAAGTGTTAGCTAACACACCAGACGTCTGTCAGCCATCATTGGACTCAAGCCAACAGATTGACTCAAGCCAGCAGACGGTTGTCTCCACTAGGCCTACCACAACTAGGCCTACTACACCTGGCCTCCTTGAAGAGAAGGGGGACACTTCTCTTACCTCACTCTCCCCCTCCAGTCCTACCCTCCATCCCTTGTCTTCGCCCTCTTCTCCTATTGCTGATATGCTTGATTGTAGTCAGCATAGCACGGAGCAACAAGCCACCATCACCTCTCCTTCTCCTTCCCCCTCCCACCCCCTTGATGCTGTAACCCCTGAGACAAACTCTTCCTCCCCCACTCCTTGTGGACCCACCATGGCTCAGTGCCAACTGGGGGGAACAAACAATACCTCCCCCCTCCACCCTGCTGGCCACAACCAACAGCTAGGCCTAGCCACAAGTGACAGAACCACCATGACAGACAGTGACAGTGATCCTCACTCCACATGCTGTCATGAAAACTGTATTTCCAAGGCAGACTTTGAAGCTGTGACACATTCTCTACAAGCAGAGATCACAGCACTCAGAGCTGCATTTCTGGAAGCCAGACAATCTTTCAAAATTGAAATCGACCACCTAACTACCCTGTCCCAAAAACATACCCCTTCAGGCAATGTGTCCTCACCCAAACTCCCCCCAAACAAATCAAAACCAAACTGAAAAAAAGTCATCCAAAGCCCAACTGTCCCTCAGATCAGAAAGTTTCCTCTCCCTCTCTCCCTGGCCACTGATCCTTCTGCTTCCACAACCAAAAAAGACCCTCTCCCTACTAAGCCTAACAAAGATCCCCAATCCTCTCCTACCAAAGACCCCACCCATCCACTCAAAAGAGCTATAGGCCTAATCAATCCCAATGCCTCGAAAATCCTTTTAGGCGACTCCACAATTCAGGGAGTGGACATTTCCCGGTCATCCCCCCCAGGCAGCTTCTCACAGAAAGTGTGTGTCCCCGATTTAACAATCCGGGAACTAGCAGGGTGGCTCAGTCAGCAGCCACCTGCCACTAATGTGAGGAGTGCCACCATTCATGTTGGGGTGAATGACTGCCGGCTGCCAGCAACGTCCGAAGATGGTGGCATTGGCACTGCGACATGGAGAAACCTTCTCTCCCAATGCCGCCACACCTTCCCCAAAGCCACACTCCATGCCTCTGCCATCATACCAGCCAGAGGCCGTCACATCCTCAATGCTGTCATTGCCCCTAGCAACAGAAAACTACAGCGGGCATGTGACAGCATGGGGGTGAAGTACATCGACCATTCGACAGTCTTCACCACAACCAGTGGAGCGCCTGGGTTGGCCCTGTACGGTGACGCAACCCACCCCTCAAGGAAAGGCACAGCAAGACTGGCTCTCAATCTGTTTCCACCTAGGCCGGAAACTTCAGGCAGAGAAGCAGGGCAACGGAGAAGCCAGCTGGACAGTGGAAAAACGTCTCTACTACCCCCTCCTCCCTTACCACATCTGTCCCACCCCCAGCACACCCAACTAGGCCTATGCCCTAACAACCCCCCCCCTCCCACATCCCACCCTCCTCCCACATCCCACCACGGGGTCGCAACCAATATGAACAAAGGCCTACCAACGGCCCGAACTCGTTGCCTCGACCACAGGCCTCCTCTGACCCCCCCAAAAGTCACTCTGCACCTCTCCCCTCACTCCCTCATAGTCACTCCTCCCCTCCCCTTTCCCAGAGCTCTGATCAGGATCAATATGACGATAGTTTCCCTCCCTTACCAAGCTCTAGGAATTTATCCAAATCATCCTACTCACCAGGTAATCCAGATACCCCTCCCACCCTCCTTCTAATCAACTTCCCTTCTCCAACCGTCCATTGCAAAAAGAATCGGAAGACCCTTTTTCCAAGACCCAAGATTTTCAAATGTGGTACCAAAATTTCTCTTCCAAAAGACCCCCTTATCCATGGTATTCAATGATGTACCCTCCCCCTCCCCCTCCACCTTGGCCCTTCTTTATGCCTCCCCTCCCTCCCCCCAAATATATGCAGTCCCGGCCGTATGAGTTTTCTGACAAGAAAGACATGCGACAGACATAAGCACTAGCCTACTCTGTTTATGGTTTTGTTTTGCCCTAACCTTCCTTTAAAATGATATTTTATATGTAGTACATGTATGTTAGACTTGTGTGTATGTATGTGTGTGATGGGCGCGCGCGTGTGTGTGTGGTGTGTGTGCGTGTGTGTGTATGTGTGTGTGTGTGTGTGTGCTGCATGTGTGTGTGTATGTGCCGTGTGTGTGTGTGTGTGTGTTGTGTGTGTGGTGTGTGTGTGTGTGTGTGTGTGTGTGTGTGTGTGTGTGTGGTGTGTGCCTGCCTCATGTGTGTGTGCCTCATGTGTGTGTGCCTCAGGTGTGTAAGTATGTATGTGTGTTGTTTGTGTGTGTGTGTGTGTGTGTGTGTGTGTGTGTGTGTGTTGTGTGTGTGTGTGTGTGTGTGTTGTGTGTGCCGCGTGTGTGTATGTGTGTGTATGGGAGATGAACGCACGCTCGTGTGGGTTTTATGTGTGTGTGTGCATGTGTATGTGTTGTGTGTGTGGTGTATGTGTGTGTGTGTGTGTGTGTGTGTGTGTGTGCGCCCGTATCAGTGTGTTTTTGTGTTTTTGCGTTAGAGCGAATATATGTGTGCCTGCGAGTGTGCATGTGTGTGTTGAGTGTGTGTGTGTGTGGGGGGGGGGGGGGGGGGGGGGGGGGGGGGGGGGGTATGTCTGTAGATGGTGCATATAAACTACCTGTGAAAATAAACCTTTCTAACCTTGATGAATACCTCTGTGGACCTGGTGCCGGCAAATGAAATATTAAGAATTGTCAGAAACTTCAACACTATACCTATGTGCTAAAAAACGCTGTGCTGAAATGACTTGTCTTACTAGTACTAAACGGTACTTTATCTGAACAATCTAGATTGTAATGCGGTCAGTGTCAGTTTGGATCGATTAGGATTGTTGAATGCATCTAGATTGTAAATGCATTTAGTGACACCTGTGCTATAACTCCTGTGCTGTTTAGTGACAGTTTTGGAATGCCTAGATTTTGTGAATGCGTCTAGATTGTGAATGCCTTTAGTGACTCCTGTGCTGTGTTTTGCAAACCTACAAACTGAAGGTTATCCAAGTTAGGGGAATGTGGTTTTGTGATTCCCCGTGCTGTGTTTTTGCAAACCTGCAAACTGAATTATTCTGAAGTTATTCACAACCGTGGATGTGTTTAGTGACTTCTGTGCTGTGTTGTGCTAACCTTCAAATTAAAGAGACTAATTTTAAATGGACAAAGACAGATGAAGGGACACAACAGTGGATTTTTTTTTTTTTTTTTTTTTTTTTTTTTTTTCTCCTCGCCTTGGATATTGGAATACAGCATAAACATTTCTCTGCGTGTTTTCAAAAGACTGATTTGACTACTTAACAATATTCCTGATCTGAGGATATTGGGTATATCTGACAACTGTTTTAGGATATAATATATCCAACTGGTAACAGTTAAAGCAAACTTTTATTAGTACTTTTTTTGCTCCCTTAACTTGTGCAGCAAAAACTGATATAGTTTTATCATACGTATTAATATATATTGCTTTGTATTGCATATTCACTTATCATCCATTCCATTGTATTTACTTGATCAGTTTAATAGATAAATATTGTTTCCTCAAACCGTTTTAGAATCATTCGGGTTCTAGTGTTTTTTTTTTTTTCGTTTTTCTTCTCCTTCTTCTTCCTACTTTTCAGCAACATGGCTCCCTTCTGAAAACCTGGCCACAAAAAGATGGGCTACGTATTGGTCTTTAAAACATTAACACATTTTAAAAAAAGCTGCGATGTACATAGTTCCTACACAACTCAAATAAACCATTTCATTTATTTTGGGTTTACAAATCCAGACTTTCCATTTAGTATCTGATAAAGAAATCCAAATACCTGGGTTTAAAAGCAATCCGTAAAGACCCCTCTTCCCCCCAAAACAACAGGAATAGTTGTATATAAAAATGAATCCATAAACTTTAAACTAATCACCATCTTGAAACCCAACAATAAGTCTCTATGGCTAGAAAAATAATCTCAAACGAATAAACCCAATTGTCGGATTATATACAAAATCCCTCTGAGAGAATTGATTGGGTTGATAGATTTTTTTCCCTAAGATGGATCAGCATCTTGGGCAAAAGAACTTTTACAATTGGGAATTTTAACATGAATCTACTTAAACCCCACCCTTTGTGGGTAAACAAATTAAATCCTATAATCTCTCGCAAATTTTTGACACACCAACCGCTTAACCTCCTCCATGCAACTCTCATTGACCCTGTATAGTAAAATAATAAGCAAAATATCAAATAAATATTGGTTCCTAACTGGGCTGCAGTGACACATTCCTACCTGTTTCACATGGAACAAAAAAGGAATAAAAATTCCCATAGCTGTCACAAGGAAGT
>JASPKP010000261.1:5000-10000 GCA_030674155.1 Stramonita haemastoma
TGCGCAGGCGTACATTCCAGGGACGACAACTCGCTCGGCCCAACCCTTTCACATAGCCTAGCCTAGGCCAAAACCGTCGGTGGTTGGCTGTGTATGTTGGCAGTGGCGGCGGTGAAATAACAGGGGAGAGGTTAGCCTCACGACTGAATGAGTGGAGGACGCAACAGGTTCTGGCTTGACTTGCCCGCAAAGCCAACACGTCGGCTGAACTTTCTACCAACCAGTTCCCAACGTTCACGTGACTAGACACAAGTCTATACTCAAGCCATACTGACAGTTGTTGCTAACTAATTGGGAACATCGAGGAAAAAAAATCGCCCCAACCCCCTTACCCTGGTTTTGAGTTCAGTGTTGTTGTCAGTTTACTCTTACACACGACCATTAATTATCCCTGGGTTAATTCTATTCTTCTTCGTTAAATGCTCAGTCAGCCTCTCATTGTTGTCTGCCATATGAAAAAAAGAAAAAAGAAAAATGCCTGTGCTGCAGTTAAGGGCTTGATAAGTGGGGCCCAGCACACCTGACGTTGGCAATAATTCAATTCAAAGTCAATAGTTCTCTCTTATGCCGAAGTCGGATGTGCTGGGCCTGACCTGCCAGGCGCTGAACGGCAGCGCAACGCATTTTTGCTCATACAACAAACAACACTAGATGTAGCTGCTGTTTGAGCGTTCGAAGAAGAAGAAGAAGAAGAAGAAGAAGAAGAAGAAGAAGAAGAAGACATGTCCCTAGTATAAATGTTTTGATTTCAAAAGGTTTTGATACAGTCTATCACAGTGTGCCTGCCCACGCACCCACACCTATGCCCGCCACCCCTCCTCCCCCTCAAACACACACAAACACACATTTTAATCACATTCCCTTTGATGTTGATAGTGCTGTTAGTGGGGATAGTGGTGTAAGTGGTTTAGATGGTGGTGGTAGCAGTGGGTTTTTTATTTTCTTTTTCTTTTATATCAGTTGAAATGGTGATAATAAGAGATACTGAGATGCTTATTCTACTTTTACATTTGATTTCAGATTTCGGTTTATTTTGAGCTCATCAGCTTGTTATGACATTATTTGATAAGATACATTTCAATCTTCACATGTCAGCATTTTTTGCATACTGATGCATACATTCTATCTTCTTTCATCAGAGGAAACTTCATTTCACACACACTCCAACTTGACAAAAATCTAACAGATAACGATAGGGTTGGAGTGTGTACTGAATATTCATTACGATTTTTTTAAAACATAGGTCTTATAAATAGTTTTCTAACTTCTTTCATTTGTGTATAATGTACTCTCTCAAGCTTTGCATGCAACTTGAAAAAACTTCCAACGAAATTCCCACATGGGGCCAGAGTGTAGACTGAATATTGGTAAAACTTTTTGCATAGGTTTTATAAATAGCAAGAGAGGCCCTTCTCACACGGCTCTGTGCGAACACCCCAAACCCTTCTGCCAATGAATGAAACTATGTATGTCAAAGGTCGTGACACCTGTCTCAGCCAATCGGCGATCTCCTTATCTGCATGTGTAAAGGGCGAAAGGAGAAATGGCATTCTGACTAGACTAGACCCAGTAGAGAGAGAGAGAGAGAGAGAGAGAGAGAGAGTGCGTGTTGGAGTGGGGGGGGGGGAGTTACAGCTCTTGTGACCAAAAAATGTAGGGCCTATGGGAGGGGAGAGAGACCAGCAAATTCTTTTATTTCGAGGATAATTAAAAAGCACTCATGTGGTTTTTTTACATCCAGTCCCCGAGAACAGAGAGATTTATTTATTTATTTATTTATTTATTTATTTATTCTTTTATATCGAGGATAACAGAATAAGCAATCATGTGCTTTTTTTCATCCGGTCCCCGTGTGTATGCAGTTTTGTAAATCTTGTCATCTGTTCCCACCGGCACAGAGAGAGAGAGAGAGAGAGAGAGGAGAGAGAGAGAGAGAGAGAGAGAGAGAGAGAGAGAGAGAGAGAGAGAGAGAGAGAGAGAGAGAGAGAGAAGGATGACTGTCTTCTTAGCTAAGGGTTACATACTTTGTTTTCATCCAACCCCAGAGAATGAATGAATGAATAATCTTTATTTTTCAAGGGTAACACAGTAAGCATTTACATCCTTTTTTTTCATCAGGCCCGGAGAGAGAGCGAGAAAAGCGAGAGAGAGAGAGAGAGAGAGGGGGGGGGGGGTAGTAGACAACACTAATACATGTCCTGTAGCATTGCTCTTGTCACTTATGACTAGGAAGTGTGTCAAGTTACACTGGAAATCCCACTCTGTCTAATCTTAACCAAGTAAGAAACCTCTCACCCACCACCAGTCCGTTATCTCCCTCATAATATCTTCGAGGCTTTTAATTCTGTGGGCTATGCTATATCAGTCAGACCAGCGTGTCTTCTTCTTCTTCTTCTTATCTGTTTCACACGCTCGTTGAGTCATCTTCATAACCTGACACTTTTCTCCCTGTCTGGGACAGAACAACAATCTTGCGATAGCCTAACGTGAGAAAACCCACAACTTACCATGTCTGCGTGCGTGTACATTGGCTGGCGCTGGCGCCTGTATTGTACACAAGCAGGCAGACCTAATGTGCAAATTCTATGTCTGCGTGTAAGCGCATATTAAATTTTACACATGCATACATGCATGCAGGTAAGCACTTGCATGCCTGCACGTCAGGAGTGGTGCGCGCAGGGTTTGTGCGCGCAGGGTTTATGTGAGTGCGTGCGCGCGCGCACGCACACACACACACACAGATCCCCTGTGTGAACGCACGCAGAACATCTTGCGCACACTAAATACCTGTTCCACCTTTCAGAAGAGTATGACATAGTGTGCTGATGGGAACACATGAAAAAAATTACAAAACCACGGCCACATGCACAGGAAACTGCATGTAAAAAATCCCTAACATAAGTACTTATTCCATGATCCTCGAAATAAAAGAATATTCAAATTCAAAATAATTCATTATTTCAAAAACAGAGAAATTCTGGAGAGAATAAAATGAATAGATAAACACACACACACACACACACACACACACACACACACACACACACACACACACACACACACACACACACACACTGGATGGAAAATGATAATGACTATGATTACCTGCATCATTTTTAGGATTGTTCTAAATGAACCTCTCTTTACCATTGTTCTGGAGCACTTAACTGACGAATCAGCCAAAATTAATGACCTTCTGACGACTGACTGACTGAGTAACTGACCAAAGGACACGTCAGAAATCTGAACAAAGAAAGGAACAAATGAGCGAGCATTCAACAAAACCAACCACAAAAACCAACTGACTGGCTAAATGATTGACTGACTGATTGACTGACTGACTGAACAACTCATCAAAAACATACCAAAAATTTGTACAAAGAGACAGACAAATGAGGGAGCAAAACAAAAAAAACCACCAACAAACAACACAAACATCTGGCTTACATTTAAAGTTAGCATCAGTGCTAACTCCACTCTCCCCAAAAGTCTTTCGGATAAGACTAGATCTATAAATCAAGGCCCCATGTGCGAACGCACGCAGAACATCTTGCGCACATGTTAAATCCTGTTCCGCTTTTCAAAAGCGTTGGCCATTGTGTGCTGGTTGGAACAGATGACAAAATTTACCAAACTGCATACACACAGGAACTAGATGTAAAATTTTTTTTTTAAAAAGCACACGAGTGCTTACTCCATTATCCTCGAAATAAAAGAATAAATAAATAAATAAATTAGTTAACAGCATTCACAACAGAATATTTCAAACCACACAATTCATCCCATTGGTTGGGACTAGAAGATCACACCACTTTTACCACCATCTTTGGTACCCAGCGAGCAACAACGACAACCAAAAAAAAAAAAAAAAAAAAAAAGTTCAAAAGCTACTGTGTTAATGTTGGGAGATAATAATAATGTTATGATGACTTCGTGAGGAGGTTCCCAATGAGTCCATTAGCTGTGGGCACCAAGACCTAGCAGCCATCCTGCATGCATGGCCCTGACCAAGACCACCCAGGTTAGCAGGTTGCTACCACACGTCTCCCTCCCGGGCCCCTAGGCTATACTACTCTGCAATGAATTGTCACTGTGCACTGTTGCCTTTTTCCCACCAGAGGCCTACTTAGGAATCCGTTCTAACAATCCATTATTTTTCAGTTTAGTTCGGGGCTTGCAAAAAGTGACTTGGGTAGCGGATTTATTAAAGCAGGAAGTGCCCTGGGGTGGGGTGTAGGGGTGTCAAGGTGGGGGTGTGGGAGAGTGGCGGGGTGTGTGTGTGTGTGTGTGTGTGTGTGTGTGTGTGTGTTGCGTGGTTGGGGGGGGGGGGGGGGGGAGTAGAGGTGTGTGTGTGTGGAGGGATGTTGGGGGGGGGGGGGGGGGGGGAGTGAGTGTGTGTATGTGTGTGAGAGAAAGAGAAAGAGAGAGAGGGGGTGGACAGGAAATAAATGTGTGTGTGGGGGGGGAGGGGGGGGGTATGAGAAAGGGGGTAGAGCGCACGTGTGCGCGCGCACACGCGCGCGCGCGTGTGTGTGTGTGTGTGTGTTATATATATATATATATTATGTATATATATATATATATATATATATATATATATATATATATTAGTGTGTGTGTGTGTGGTGTGTGTGTGTGTGTGTGTGTGTGTGTGTGTGTGTGTGTGTGTGTGTGTGTGTGGAGTATGTGTGTGTGTGAGAGGAGAGAGAGAGAGAGAGAGAGAGAGAGAGAGAGAGAGAGAGAGAGAGAGAGAGAGAGAGAGAGAGAGAGAGAATAAATGAACAATTAAATAAATTATCCTCATTTCCAAGGGTTACAGATAAGCATTCACATGCTTTTTGCTATCCAGCCCTTGTCCTTTTTAGGAACTACAATAATAGAATTCAAGCCGTGATTTAAAAAAAAAAGAACAAGAAATAGACTCTATCAACAGCAACAACTAAAAAAACCTCACAGAGAGAGAGAGAGTATGGATGTGTTTGTGTGTGTGTGTGTGTGTG
>JASPKP010000261.1:15000-22500 GCA_030674155.1 Stramonita haemastoma
GTAAGTAACCTCATAGAGGAGGTGAGTGAGCTACGACACCAAAACGAGTTGTTACAGAAACAAAACAGAGACTTGATCAACAAAGTTGATAATTTGGAGAAGAAATGTGACGATCTGGAAAACCGATCAAGGAGAAATAACTTAATTTTCTATGGTGTTGGGAGGGATGAGGGAGAGACAAGTGAGGAATGTGAGGGACTGATACAGGACATACTGACCGACAAGATGGAACTCTCAGACAGGGTGGAATTTGACAGTACACCGTCTGAACTCAAAGAAAGAATCCCCTATCATTGTACGATGTGCTTTCTATAAGCAACGTGTAAAAATACTGAAGGCAAAACAAAAACTTAAAGGCACTAACATCTTTGTGGGGGAGGATTTCTCGCAGAGGGTCCGAGAGATCCGACGCCAGCTGACCCCACATTTCAAACAGGCCAGAAGGGAAGGGAAACAGGCCCGCTTTGTCCATGACCATCTTTTTATAGATGGAAAAAAGTTCGTTCTGGACTCCTGTGGCTCTCTGCAGGAAGCGAAATGAGGAGTTGGCCGGCCCTCCATTCTGGAAAAGGGTAAAAATTTCATGAAGGTGGCAAACTGTACACCGACACCTGAAAGTTTACCTGTACCTCCCCTTAATCCACCCTGCTTGGCACGTGAAAACTCGGAGCATGAGCCTGCTACGCTGCACAGCGGCATGCATGGCGATGACAGCTTGGGTTCGCATGCAAGTTTCGAAACTTTTCCTTCAACATTTGATTTTGAAAACAAGGAAAATAGCGAGTTTTCTTCCCCTTTTTTTGTTCGTGAAGATGTGCAACAGAGTGTTTGCTCTAAAAATAGAATGACACCACCTCCTTTACATGCCATGCCAACTTTTGCAAATACTCTTAAAACCTTATCGTTTTCTTTTTTATGTTGGAACGTTAATGGATTGCGTTCAAAGTATGTATTCATGGACTTTGTAAAATACATTTTGTCATTTGACTTTATATGTCTGGTTGAAACCTTTGAAGAAAATTGTAATTCTGATTTTTTTTCAGGCTATAAAATGTATGAAAAACCTGCTGTCAGACTAACCAAACAGGGGAGAAAATCGGGTGGTATTGTCTGTCTAGTGAAAAATGAACTCTGTCCGTGTGTGCGTGCGCTAGATGTCAAGTATGAAAATATATGTGCTTTTCTTATCAATAAAGATTTGTTTCATTGTTCGAAAGATGTCTTGTACATATGTGCCTATGTACCACCGGAAGGTTCTCCATTTTACACATACTTTAATTATGATCACGGTATATTGATGCTTGAGGATTGCCTGACTGAATTGTTGTTGGATTTGGATGATGTATATGTGATTCTCTGTGGCGACTTAAACAGTCGCATTTCAGATATCTCTCCATCCTATGTAGCAGGTGACTCTGAATCTCAATTTCAAAGCTCTTCATTAAATTCTGATCGACACTCCCAAGACACTCATACAAATTCTTACGGTAAAGCCTTAGTAAGCATGTGCACTGCTCTAAATTTGGTTGTCTTAAACGGAGTATGTAATGGCGACCTAGAAGGACGCTATACGTACACAAGTGAGAGTGGATGCAGTGTGAATGACTATTTTATTTTTTCAACTGACCTGTATGAAGAGTTGTCTGAGTTGTGTGAACTAGTTATTGCTGAGCGAATGGAATCTGACCACTTTCCTCTTGAATGTCGATTTAAGTTATCAAAACATGCCTTGTCTATAGATGAAAAAGCTACTGATGCTCTTGTTGTAGTAGAAAAGTTCATTTGGTGTGAGGAAAATAGTAACAATTTTTGTAGTAATTTATGTAAAGAAGAAATGTCCTGTAAATTGAAAACAGCAATAGCACAGATTGATGAAAATGTTAACAATGCTTTGGAAACCTTCAACGGTTGTATTCGAGAATGTGCAGAATGTATGAAAAAGAAAATTAAGATTGATCAAAAAAGAAATAAGGCAGGCTGGTTTGATAGCGAATGTAACATGGAAAGAAGGAGAGTACGCAGATTATTAAGAACATTTCGTAGAACACTAGACAAAACCGATAAGGATCTTTATGTTAGAGCACGTAGGGAATATAAGAACATTTTACTTAGGAAGAAGAAGACTTTCAATGAGAAATTGTTAAATGACTTAGTATCTAGTATTAACGATCAGAAACAGTTTTGGAGTTACATGAATAAGGTATCTTTGAAAAAGAGTCAGCCCAGGAACAGCATCTCTGTCGATGACTGGTTCCAGCACTTCAAAGCATTACTTGAAGAAGATGTACCTTTTTCTAATGATAATGTCAATAGTTTTCAGGAGACTGATCAGGATATAATGGATCGACCAATATCTCATGAAGAAGTTTTCACTGCAATTCGTAAAATTAAGAATCGAAAAGCAGCAGGCCCTGATGGAATTATTGGAGAACTATTAAAAGCACCTTGTCAATTAATTCTTGACTTTTTTGTAAAGTTGTGTAACACTCTTTTCGACAAAGGTATTTTTCCAGAGAACTGGTGTGAGTCCATTATTCTTCCGTTATATAAGAAAGGTAACGTAAATGATACCAATAACTATAGAGGCATTTCGTTGTCTGATATCAGTAGTAAAGTATATAGTACTATAATCAATAGTAGGCTTCAGGAATATGTAGAGCAAAACAATATTACAGGTGAACATCAAGCTGGTTTTAAACGAGGATATTCAACAACTGATCATATGTTCACACTTTTGGCTTTTGTTCAGAAACAGTTTTCATTTAACCGGAAACTTTATGTAGCATTTATTGATTTTGAAAAGGCCTTTGATTCCATCAATAGAAATTTGTTATGGCCAATTTTGATTAAGAACGGAATTAATGGTAAATTATTTCGATGTGTTAAGAGTATGTATAACTCAGTTAAAACAAGAGTAAGATGTGGGGATAAACTGTCTAACTATATAAACTGTACCAAAGGTGTAAAACAAGGGGATGTATGTAGCCCTATTTTGTTTTCGCTGTTTATAAATGAATTAGCAATAGAAATCATTGAAATGGGTAGACACGGTGCAAATTTTACTGTTGATTCTGTTGAATTATTCATATTGTTATTGGCTGATGATATAGTGTTGTTTTCAGAGACAGTTGTTGGTTTACAGACTCAGCTTAACAGCTTGCAAAGTGCAGCCAAAAAATTACAATTAAAGGTTAACTTAACCAAAAGTAATATTGTTGTATTTAGAAAAGGTGGGTTCTTGGCAGCCAGAGAAAGATGGGTATATGCTGGTGCCTCATTGTCTGTTGTGAATGCCTATAGGTATCTAGGAATTATTTTTTCTACTCGTTTGAGTTTTGTTGCTGCATGTAAGGATCTGTGCAGTAAAGCAAAGCATGTGCTTTTCTGTATAATGAGGAAACTGTATGCACTGAATAACAACTCTTTGGACCTATTTCTTAAAATTTTTGATTCTCAAATACAACCTAGAGTTCAATATGGTTCCGAATTGTGGGGTATGGACAAAAAAGCAGTTACACAATGTGAGTCTGTTCATTTATTTGGTCTCAAAAGGTTTCTAGGTGTTGACATGAGAACTCCAAATGATTTAGTATATGGAGAATGTAATAGATATCCTATCTACATTAATTCTGCTGTTAGATGTTTCCGTTACTGGCTTAAATTAGTAAAGATGAGTAGGGAAAGACTTCCGTGGAAAGCATATAACATGTTATTTGATTTAGACACAAGGGGTAAAGTCAACTGGGTTTCAAACATACGAATATGTCTGTTTGAGCTTGGGTTCGGATATGTTTGGATGTTTCAAGGGGTAGCAGAAGAAAAAATGTTTATACAGATGTTTCGCCAACGCTTGATTGATTGTAGATGGCAAAGCTGGGAAAGTCACATTCAATCAAGCGACAGATTTGACATATACAGGATCTACAGCTCTACCCATGTTGTGAAGAAGTATCTTTCCTTAAATTTAGATAGACATTTAAGAGTAATTACAACCAAATTTCGGTTTGGTATTTCAGAAGTGATGAAACATGCCTATCGCTTTAAACGTACTTGTGCCACTGATATGTTGTGCCCATTATGTAAAGAACAAGATGAAGATGAGGTCCACTTTGTTTTGAAATGTGACACCCTCTGTGATCTCCGTGAAAGATTCATCCCGAAAAAATTCTATGCACAACCAAGCTTATTTCGTCTATGTTTATTGATGTCATCTGAAAACGAAAGTATTGTTCGTAACTTTGCAATGTACTTATTTAAAGCTTTCCAACTGCGAGAAAAAGCTACGTCTTGACTTTTTTGATACTGCATTTTGATAGGACACGTAATATTTCTTTTCTTTTCTTACCTTTATGTTCAATTTATCATTTGTTGCCCCTCTGTTCATAAGGGGCTGTGGCCTTACGTGAATAAAACATCTGAAGTCTGAAGTCTGAAGTCTGAAGTCTCTCTCTCTCTCTCTCTCTCTCTCTCTCTCTCTCTCTCTCTCTCTCTCTCTCTCTCTCTCTCTCTCTCTCTCTCTCTCTCCCTGTTACTTCCTCTCTCTCTCTCTCTCTCTCTCTCTCTCTCTCTCTCTCTCTCTCTCTCTCTCTCTCTCTCTCTCTCTCTCCTCTCTCTCTCTCTCTCTCTCTCTCTCTCTCTCTCTCTGTTTCTACCTTGTTCCTATTATTCCTGTCGCATCCTTGTCTATCTTTTTGCCTTCTTTGTCCATTATTCTGTCTTTTTTCTTTCCAGAAAGACGTTACAGATAACAACTATTCTCTGCCATGTCGGAGTCGGATGCGCTGAACTTGACTTGTTAGACGCTTAACGGCAGCGCAACGCATTTTTTGCACATGTATATATTAGAAAACAGTAGTTCTTGTCTGTGTTTCAAAGAAGAAGAAGAAATGGAGAGATGTGGGGAAGGCAAAATTAGGATGAAAGGAGAGAGAGAGAGAGAGAGAGAGAGAGAGAGAGAGAGAGAGAGAGAGAGAGAGAGAGAGAGAGAGAGAGAGAGAGAGAGGCAAGGCAAGGCAAGGCAAGGCAAGGGCCTTGCCCAGGCAAGGCAAGGCAAGGCAAATTCTCTTATTTCGAATAATGAATAAGCACAAGAGAGAGAGAGAGAGAGAGAGAGAGAGAGAGAGAGAGAGAGAGAGAGAGAGAGAGAGAGAGAGAGAGAGAGAGAGAGAGAGAGAGCAATGAATGATGAACAACACGTATTGAACAAGGTTTATGGCTTGAAAACTTTTTTGCCACACAGTAAAACGATGCGTCATTACGAGATTCACTGACAAGAAAAAAAACACTGCAGCAATCTATTTTACCCTTTTTATTTTGGGGTGTGTGTGTGGTGTGTGTGTGTGTGTGTGTGTGTGTGTGTGTGTGTGTGTCTGCGTGTGTCTGCGTGTGTCTGCGTGTGTCTGCGTGTGTCTGTGAGAGAGAGAGAGAGAGAGAGAGAGAGAGAGAGAGAGAGAGAGAGAGAGAGAGAGAGAGAGAGAGAGAGAGCCAAATCATTAACTACTGCACACTGTCTTTCCAGTATATCATGACTAGCCTAGCACCAACTCAAAAGCTCTTTTCTACAAAACTTCGATTCATTTTCCCAACATTAAGAGCCCCTCCCATCCTCTCCTCATTGTTTATGCCATCCCCCCCCCCTTTCTCTCCCTCCTCCCCCCCAATCGTTCTTCCCCCCCTCACCCTTACCCCCTTCTTCATTTTTCCGTTGCAGTAGGCGCTGTAATCAATCTTTGTCATTCGACTTTTCACATTGTCTGTGTGTATATTTATAAGGCTGATGTCACAGGGGTTTAGAAAAATGACGAAATTTTAGACATGCTATGTTTCTTGGAATGCTGGTTGTTTAGCTTCCTGGTAATGTTAGGAATTCCCCTACAAGTTATTCCAAACTTCCCACCATTGTAGCTTCTCTCTGTCTCTGTCTGTCTGTCTGTCTGTCCGTCTGTCTGTCTCTCTGTAGTAGTAGTAGTAGTAGTAGTAGTAGCAGCAGCAACAACAGCAGTCGTAGTAGTAGTTTTCAATTTTAGTCCTTCCATATAAAGTGATAGAGTATGTGTGGTGTGTGTGTGTGTGTGTGTGTGTGTGTGTGTGTGTGTGTGTGTGTGTGTGTGTGTGTGTGTGCCCGCCCACATGTGGGGCTTTATTTTTTTTAATTTATTCTTTTTTGTCGAGTGGTAATGGAATAAGCACCTACGTGCTGTTTTGACATCCAGTCCCCGTTTGTATGCAGTTTTGTAAATTTTGTCACCCTCACCCACCGGCATATAATGGCCTGCTCTTCCGAAAAGTGAAACCTGTTTTAACTGTGCACAAGATGTTCTGCGTGTGTTCGCACACGGGACCTCCGTTTATAATCTCATTCCAAAGACTTTTGGGGGAGTGGAGTCAGCACTGGTGTTAACTCCAGAGGAAAAATCCTCTTTCCAGGGTAAGCAGATCAGGAGGCAACACACATCACTCTTACCACCAGACTAACCTGTCCTCTCGCTATGTGTGTGTGTAGTAGTAGTAGTAGTAGTAGTAGTAGTAGTAGTAGTAGTAGTAGTAGTAGTAGTAGTAGTAGTAGCAGCAGCAGCAGCAGCAGCAGTAGTAGTATTCAATTTTATGTCTTTCCACATAAAGTGATACAGGTTGTGTAGTAGTAGTAGTAGTAGTAGTAGTAGTAGTAGTAGTAGTAGTAGTAGTAGTAGTAGTAGTAGTAGTAGTAGTAGTAGTAGTAGTAGTCCAGGAAAATCTTTTGCCAAAAATAGGGCTCTGGAAAAATGTAATAGCTTCAATTTCTTTTCACTTGTTTAATATTTTGTTGAGTGTACTTGACCATCCCAAATGGTTTTAGATAATAAAATGTCAGTATGGGGGATAGATGTTTATTGGTGTTTGAAAAGAGAGGGTGTCTGTGCAACTGAGGTGAAAAGTATTTGCCATTACCACTGCTTTGCAAGCTGTTCTGGCTCTCCAGAGGAGGCCGCAGGGAGGAGGCAGATGAGGATTGAGACCTTTTAACTTCTATCTTTCTTTACTCACTATCAGTTTATCAAATATGCGATCAATGAGACCGAATGGACGCAATCTCAACTTTGAAGAACTACCAGCAAACATTCAGTTTTTATCAGAATCCAAGAATTCATGTTTACTTCGTTTTAGGAAACCTGGTTTAGTGATTTTATCAGTGATGACGGTATAGCGTTGAGTGGTTTTGGTGTGTCATATTGAATGGTGTATCGTATGGAATGTTGATTCTACAGATGTGAAATCAGCATTTAAAACATTGCATGTGAGGATGACTGTGGGTGTGGATGGTATTTGTGGGCGGCTTTTACATTCCTGTGCTGAACAGCTAGCTGGGTCCTGTTTTTAGTGGCTTGTTTTCTCTGTTTTTAACAGCCTGTCATGTTCCTTATCTCTGGAAAACAATCAATACTTTGTCCTGTTCTGAAAAATAATCACTCCAAATCTTTAATTGATTACAAACCAGTCGCTCTCACCCAAACATTAATGAAA
>JASPKP010000261.1:37500-40000 GCA_030674155.1 Stramonita haemastoma
AACAACCCCCCAACAACCCCCATCCTTCTCCTTCCCTCCCCCTCCCCCCCAAAAAATCATACACATCCCCCCAAAAAAAAACATAATAAAAAGCCAACAAACAAAACAGAACAAAAACTACCAAAAAATTGAATAATTAAAGAAAGAAAGAAAGAAAGAAAGAAAGAAAGAAAGAAAGAAAGAAGAAAGAAAGAATGAAAGAAAGAAAGAAAGAAAAAGAGAGAGGACGAAACAAAGAAACAAATAAAAACACCGCCACTAACTACAATAATATACTGTTTGTAACGTCGTCAATGACTTCTTCTGTTCTGCACTTTATGACCTCTTCTGTTCTGTACATCGACTATGACTTCTTCTGTTCTGTACTTTGTATATGACCTCTTCTGTTCTGTACATTGACTATGACCTCTTCTGTTCTGTACATCGACTATGACCTCTTCTGTTCTGTACTTTGTATATGACCTCTTCTGTTCTGCACTTTAACTATGACCTCTTCTGTTCTGTACATCGACTATGACTTCTTCTGTTCTGTACTTTGTATATGACCTCTTCTGTTCTGTACATTGACTATGACCTCTTCTGTTCTGCACTTTAACTATGACCTCTTCTGTTCTGTACATCGACTATGACTTCTTCTGTTCTGTACATCGACTATGACCTCTTCTGTTCTGTACATTGACTATGACCTCTTCTGTTCTGTACATTGACTATGACCTCTTCTGTTCTGTACTTTGTATATGACCTCTTCTGTTCTGTACATCGACTATGTCCTCTTCTGTTCTGTACATTGACTATGACCTCTTCTGTTCTGTACATCGACTATGTCCTCTTCTGTTCTGCACTTTAACTATGACCTCTTCTGTTCTGTACATCGACTATGACCTCTTCTGTTCTGTACATCGACTATGACCTCTTCTGTTCTGCACTTTAACTATGACCTCTTCTGTTCTGTACATCGACTATGACCTCTTCTGTTCTGTACATCGACTATGACCTCTTCTGTTCTGTACTTTGTATATGACCTCTTCTGTTCTGTACATCGACTATGTCCTCTTCTGTTCTGTACATTGACTATGACCTCTTCTGTTCTGTACATCGACTATGTCCTCTTCTGTTCTGTACATCGACTATGTCCTCTTCTGTTCTGTACTTTGACTATGACTTCTTCTGTACTTTATTTTCTTCTGTTCTGCACTTTCTCTATGACTTCTTTTGTTCTGCACTTTGACTTTGATTTCTTCAGTTCTTCTCTTTGTCTATGACTTCTTCTGTTCTGCACTTTGCCTATGACTTCTTCTGTCCCTCACTTTGCCCATGACTTCTTCTGTTCTGTACTGTACCCATGACTTCTTCTTGTTCTTGACTTCTTCTGTTCTGTACTTTACCCATGACTTCTTCTGTTCTGTACTTTACCCATGACTTCTTCTGTTCTGTACTTTACCCATGACTTCTTCTGTTCTGTACTTTACCCATGACTTCTTCTGTTCTGTACTTTACCCATGACTTCTTCTGTTCTGTACTTTACCCATGACTTCTTCTGTTCTCTACTTTACCCATGACTTCTTCTGTTCTCTACTTTACCCATGACTTCTTCTGAACTCCGATAACTATAACCATTCATTTTTCGTTGCAGGTAACTTTATACACAATGAGAACTTTTGACCCGCATGGTATGTCTTAAAGAACTGAAGCTGTGGCACTCCCACCGTTGAGTACCAACAAAAAAAAATTCAGATCAGCTTTGCCGGCTATAAAGTCATATTATCAGGGACTATAGGGCGGTCAGGTAGGGTAGGGGTCTTTCACAGTGTTGGTTTTAGGGGCCAGCCCCTTTTGGAGAGGTTTATTAGGCTACAGCAGGACCCTTGGTGGACTTAAGGCTTGACCGGCATTGTGGCATTATGTATAGGTCAACAGTTGCCAAATCCAATTCACGAAAGAAAGCTCCTTTTTGTCCTTGTTGAACCAAAGAGAGAGAGAGAGAGAGAGAAGAGAGAGAGAGAGAGAGAGAGAGAGAGAGAGAGAGAGAGAGAGAGAGAGAGAGAGAGAGAGAAGAGAGGGAGAGAGAGAGAGGAGAGAGAGAGAGAGTGTGTGTGTGTGTGTGGTGTGTGTGTGTGTGTGTGTGTGTGGTCAGTTGTGTGTGTGTGTGTGTGTGTGTGTGTGTGTGTGTGTGTGTTGTGTATGTGTTGTGTTGTGTGTGTGTAAGTTGTGTGTGTGTGTGTGTGTGTTCAGTTTGTGTGTGTGTGTGTTGTGTATGTGTGTGTGTGTGTGTGTGTGTTGTGTGTGTGTGTGTGTGTTGTGTGTGTGTGTGTGTGTGTGTTTTGTGTGTGTGTATGTGGTGTACCATTTTTGATTTGTTGTTTACTTCTTTCTCTGTCTGTCTGTCTGTCTGAGACAGACAGACAGACCGCCAGCCAGCCAGCCAGACTGACCGACTGACAGAGGGGGGCATACAGACAGACATGCACACAGACAGACAGACAGAGAGGGAGAGAGGGAG
>JASPKP010000261.1:55000-57324 GCA_030674155.1 Stramonita haemastoma
CGTGCACGGGTTGCAGGATGCTCTTTGTTTTTGTTTTTTTCTATTTCTCTGATTGATTTAATCCTTGCAACATGTTCCATCATGTAATCAGCTTCAAATAATCCCTCGTGCATGCTCCCTATAGCATGCCACTGTCCCCTCCCCCCCCCCCCCCCCCCCCCCCCCCCCCCCCCTCTCTCTCTCTCTTCTCTCCCCCCTTCTTTTCCCCCCTCTTTTTTTTAACCCTCCCCCCTCTCTTTTTTGCTCCCCTTTCTCTCTCCCCCAACTCGAAATTTTGAGTGTCGGTTTCCCTCTTTTCTCCCCAGGGGATAGCCTAGTGGCCCAGAAAAATTGCGCTGGGCAATATAAAAAAACCCGAGTTCAAACCCCGTTCGGGGGGGTTTTTCCCCCCTGGAGTTTACATCAGTGCTGACCCCCCACTCTCCCCAAAAAGTCCTTCGGTTGAGACTAAAAAACCAAAGGTCCCGGGGTTCGAACGCACCAGAACTTCTTGAGCAAAAATTTTTAAACCTGTTCGTTTTTTTTTTTCGTAAGAAAAAGGCCATTGGGTGCCTTGGGAAAAAATTTAAAAAGATTTACAAAGTGCATACACAGGGGACGGGGTTGAAAAAAAAACATAAATTTGTTATTCCTTAAACAACGATAAAAAAGAATAAAAAAAATAAAAAAAAAGGGAACACTTAAACTAAAAATCCATTCATCTGTTTTGAAATTAATGTTCCGGTTTGTTGGGGGTTGTAAATATGTTTGTTAAATATCATATCTACTTTTTGGGTAAACAGTTATTAGCAATGAAATCTGTTTCGATTTTCCCATGTTTGGGGACGGGTTGGGGGGTTATTTTATTTTTTTAAATAATCCCATTCTCTCTCTTTTTTTTCAAACGTTTTTTGTAAAAAGTTTTTCTGCTTCGACATTTACGTTTCGGTTTTTTTTTCCCCCTTTTATTAATAGCTTTTTTTTTTTTTTTTTGGGCTTTTTGTTTTTTGTTTTTTTTTTTAATTTCCCTTTCCCCTTATTTTTTTTATTTTTTTTTTTTTTCCTTCGTTCCCATCGTTTCTTTTCCTTTTTTTTCCTTCTTTTTTTCTGTATTTTCCTTTTTTTTTCCCCAAATTTTCCCTTTCCCGTCTGTATTCTGTTTCTTTCATTCTTTTCCCCTCTTTTTTCTTTCTTTTTTTCTTTTTTATCTTTCGTTTTTGCAGATTTATGAAAAGGGTGGCAAAACCCCGCACATGAGCTTGTTTTTTTTGCAGGGAGTGGGGGGAGGGGGTGGAGGGGGGGGGGGAAGGTGGGGGGGGGAGGGGGGGGCGGGGGGGTGGGGGGAGGGTTGGGGGGATGGTTGGTAGGGGGGGGGGGGGTTTAGGGGGGGTTAAATTGAATGGGTTAAAGTATTTTTTTTGGGTTTTTGGGGAAAATTTTCCCCCCTAAAAAAAATGAATTTTTCATTGCCCCCCCAAAAAAAACCCCCCAAAAAAAAAAAAAACCCCAAAAAACACCCCCCCCCCAAACCCACCCGGGAAAAAAAACCCACCAAACCCCCCCCAAAAAAAGACACGAAGGCACATTTTTTCCGGTTTTTTTCGTTTTTTTTTCCCCCCGGTTTTTTTTTTAAAAAGAGGACTTTTGGTTTTTGGGGGGTGGGGGGGGGGGGGGGGTTTTTTGGGATTGGGAGTGGTTGGGGGGGTTTGGGGGTTTTTTTTTTTTGGAAAAAAGATTTTGGGAAAAATAAACAGAAGGGAAACACAGAACCCCGCCCCAAAAACCCCAACCCAAAAACCCAAAAAAAACACAAGGGCCCCCCCCCCCCGGGGGGGGGGCCCCCCCCCCCCTAAGGGGGAAAAAAAAAAAGAAATGGGGGGGGAAAAAAAAAATTTTTTTTCTCCCTGGTTTGTTTTTAAAACCCCGGCTGGTTTTTGGGGGTTTTTGGGGGGGTTTTGGGGGGGGTTGGGGTGGGGTTTTTTTGGGGGGTTTTTTGTGTTGGGGTTTTTGTGTCTTTTTGTTTGTTTGTTTTTTGGGGTTTTTTGTGTTTGTGTGGGGTTTTTTTTTGGGGGTGGTGTATGTGGCCCCAAAAATTTTTTGGGTTTTTTTTTTGGGGGGGGAAGGGGGAGGAAAAAAATTTGGGGGGCCTTTTAAGGGGGAGGGGGACCGGAAGCACGGGTTTGGGAAAAAACCCCTTCAAAGGGGAAGCAGGGGCAAAAAGGGCCCCCCCCGGGAAAAGGGGGGGGTTTTTAAGGGCCCGGGGTGGAGAAATTTAAAAAGAAAACCCGCTGTGTTATGTGTGTTGTGTGTGTGTGGTGTGGTGTGTGGTGTTTGTTTTGTTTTTG
>JASPKP010002605.1:5000-12500 GCA_030674155.1 Stramonita haemastoma
GAACTCTAATTATAGCATCGCGATACTCCTTTGGCGGGAAAAAGTATGTGTCAGAGATATTTAAGGTCAAGGTGAAGTACCAACCTGAAAATCTCGGTCAGTGAAAGAATGTGCCGGATTTTGCACCAGATTTACATCGTTTGGTTGTGACATGAAAAAAGGGAACCCATGTTGGTCATCTGCGGTTTCAAGCAATTTACGGGGATAGAAGCTCCAGCTGATCAAAAATAATGTTTTCTTTATACTGTTAACAGTTTAATTCATCCCTTGTGGCTATAATGTGTTGATGATAACATATAGTTCTTTCTGAGTAAATTGTTAAAATTGGGCCTACTTTGGAAACCAAGTGTCACAACCGCAACAAGCTTTTAATCTGCCCTCTATTTAATGTCCATGACAAAGAAAGTACAATTTTTCTTCTAGGGAACTTGAAACAACATCTGGGCATTACTTTAATACAAGTTGTGTTTCAAATTAGCAGTCTTTCAAGTCAGAAGGACAATCTGAATAAAGTATGCACCAAAATGTCACAAATCCGCCATGTTGGAATGAGCAATTTGGTGAAATAAATTCATAACATTTAAAAGCAAAAACACAAATGCTCATAAAAACATTTAAATTTTATTTTTTTAAATCAAACACAACCAGTAAACAGCATTCACCACAATTTTAAACTTAATTCAGCCAAATGGCAGATGTGTAAAGTAGGTCACTATCATGCCTCACATGTTTCTGAGAATGACCCATATATGTGACGCTCCACCACATAAGGAGTCGCATTGCACCAGAGGTCAATTTTTAGTTATTGGCATGTTATCAATTTGCAATAAAATTGCTATACAATACAAAAAACAGAATGGAAATCGAAGAATTCTATCAAAAGTTATTACAACTTGAAATGACAAGACTGCAGGAAAGGACAAAATGAGAAATGGACAAGTTAAGCATCCTAATAGGTGTTCAGAATCAGGGCTGGGCTATTCTCCAAACACGTTTCAAGACAAAAGGAAACAAACGATATTTCACTACAAGGTAGAATAAGTGCTATAGTTTTATAATCCATCAAAATCTCAAAATCGACAACCTCACCCCTACCTGCCTAAAATGGCTCCTAGCGGAAAAGTGGTGATGTGCTAAGCGACTCATGTGGTGGTGGAGCGTCACCTATACAAACACACACCAGCTCCTCACCTCAGAAGGTCCACAGGCAGACGGCTGCAGCCCTGGTGAGGCGGGTAGCTCTGGCTGCAGCGTGTGCTGGTGAAAGGTGTCTCTGTGGTCCTGCAGACCCTGGGCTCCCATGAAGACAGCACAGCACAGCGGGCACACGTGAATGGTGTGGGGGGAGCCAGGGGGGGAGCCGGGGGGGGCGTCACACAGGGGCTTCTCCTCCCCCTGGACTTCATCCTTCATCGACCATGGCGGCTCCAGCTTCTGCGTAACCGTAGCAACAACAAAAATCCATGTTCAATTCATTGTTCTTTTTTAAATTTCATTTCAATACCACTTTTATCTCACGGCACATTTCTCTGCGTGAAATTCGGGCTGCTCTCTCTCGCTGGGGAGAGCGCGTCGCCACAAGTGCAGCGCCACCTTTTTTCTTTCTATTTCTTTTCCTGTCTGCAACTGTATTTACTTCCCTATCAGAGTGGCTTTTTTCTACAGAATTTGGCCAGGGACAACTCTCTTGGAGTCGTGATTTTTTTTTTTAACATGTGCTAAATAATGATGTGTAACACACAGAACCTCAGTTTATTGTCTCATCCGAAAGACTACTGCCTAGACCACTTAATATCATGGTCTAATGGATGGGGGGAAAATTGGGGGCCAAAACAGAGATTGAACCACAACACACTTCCGACCCATACTTTTCGCTTTCTAGGCAGGCGTGTTACCTCTAGACCACCGATCCACCTTAATAACTAATTGATTAATTTTCTAAAAAAAAAGACAAAGAAAAAGAAAAAAGAGAGAGTAGCATTTGCAATATTTCACAAACGCAAAACCAGTCAGTTAATTTAACCAATGGAACACAAGAAAGAACTTCCGAGGGTTGAAGCAATGAAAATACAATAGAATGCAGTGCTTCATAAATGGACCTATAAAATTTGATTTTTTGGGGTTTTTTTTTAACTTGATAAAAAGAAAAAAACAGGAATAAGTATCATACAATACAATACTGTTTATAGCCCTACCGACCGCAAAAGCCATATCAGGGCTGTCACCTCATTCAGTTTCAGAGGTTCTGGTAGCATTCAACTTTGGGTTCAAAACCAACACTTCCTAATATCTTAAAATATCTAACACTGTCCATCTGGAAAAAAAAAAAACAACAACATTAAATGACACAATACCTAAATCATTTAATTCCTTACTTAAGGCAAATAAACCAGACTGTGCTGAGGACGCCTGCCATTCCACTTACTTTATCATCCCCAGATGACAAAAAAAAACATAAAAAAGGATGTTTAAGTAAAAAAAATATACATAATTAGTGCCACATGGGCAAATACCACTGCAGAATGGACATCCTGTGCCCATCCCAGTGTCTAAGTCTCACTACCTGGTTGTAAGAACAAAATAACACAGGCAAAATGTCATATATGATAATAATGAAAATAGAAAATTGTTCCAAAGATTTGCTTGAGAAAAGGCAGGAGAGTGGACTGGGAAGGCAGAAAATGAGCAAAAGAAATGGTAGATAAGAGAAAGACAGAAACAAAGAGAGCTCTAGATCAAAAAGTGGAAATGCCTTGCACAGAATTTCCAGAAAGTGGGGATGCTATTTATAGTGCAAGAGCCCCCAGCATCCCCACCGGGGACTGGAACAAGCACAAGTACTGAAGTAGTAGAGCACAAGTACTGAAGTAGTAGAGCACAAGTACTGAAGTAGCAGTTTGTTGCAACAACGCAAATTTATCACAATCTTGTAGAAAAAGACATTTCTGTGCTATTGGACAAGTGCAGATTAAAACAAAAATTGCAAGGTTACAACCTCCCCCCTCCCCCCCTCCCCCCTTCCATGGAGCAAAAAAAAAGGCAAAATAAAAGCAATCACAAAACTCTTGAATTTCGACTGATTTTCCTGGTTATTATCCTAAGTTTTAATAAAATCATGAGAATGTCGTCACACTGACAATGACTAGTTCCTCTGGTGCTGGTGTGGACTGTCCTTGACTGCCATCTCCGGACCCCTGATCCATGCTGTCTGTCTGCATATACTAGTGTATGTAACACTAGTAGTAGTACACTACACTACACTACAGTGCAGTACAGTGCTCCCTAGGCTTGCCTGCAACACACAATCACACTGGCCTCAATCAATAATATCTATAGGGAATTTACATAGCCCTGAATCTTGTAAAGCGACAGATCAAAGCGCTTACATTTAAAGCATAATTTACATTTGTGCAATCATCCATAATTAAATAAATATTGATCATTGGATTCAATATGACACACACATCCATGTATACATGATACACACACGCATGCACGCACACACACACTCACACACACACACACACACACACACACACAGAGTCACACACCCACACACACACACACACACGTGTGTTTGTGTTTTTTTTGTATATATTATTGCTATATTTGCATATATATTTCCCATCTTTGATTCTGGACATTTATCTTTTTTTTTATGCTCCCCCCCCCCCCCCCCCCCCCCCCCCCCCCCCCCCGTCCAGTATCACTTTATGTGGAGGGACGTAAAATTGAAGACTACTACTACTACTACTACTAACTACTACTACTACTACTACTACTACACACACACACACACACACACACCACACACACACCACACACACACAGAGTCACACACCACACACACACACACACACACACACACACACACACACACACACACACACACACACACACACACCAGCACAGCATGCCTAAGCAGGGTGATGAAGAGTATCGATCAGTATCCCTGGATCGATATCATTATGAGGGAGAAGCAAAAGTATTTTTCCAAATTTTGTTCAAGAATAATTCATGTTTACAACTGAATTACAGTACTTACACAACAGCAAAGACTGATACTAAAACAAAACAAAACAAAACCAACATTCCAAATGCTAACGATAGTGCTCAGTAAAAATCCACTGACGCAGAAACAGCAGCCTGTTACTGTTAGACTCTAACAGGTTTTAAAACTGCCAATTCAAATAAATTATGATGATGAGAGTGATAGTATACTGACACTCTAACTTAGAGTGTCAGTATCACTATCATTATCATAATATATTTTACCTGGCAGTATCCACCAACTTCAGGACTTCAGCCTTCTGATTTCTTGGTTGAGATTGAAGTATAAGATTGTCAACATTCCCTTTCTGAGAGCAATGAACAAGAAAATGAAATAATTTGTGGAGTCTTGGCAATCAATTTCTTTCCAATCTAAGTATGGTATCTTTCTTGATGCGAGAGCACTTCTTCAGTCTTTAGCCTGTTTCCTAAACAAAACATGACAGTGAAACAGAATAGCTGAGAATACAGTAAACACAATGACAATCTGAACATGCCTGTAAAGAATTCCTGAAACATGTCACTTAGATGTTGTTATGATCAGTAAAAGACTAGTAAAACTGAAAATCATGTTTCTCAAGACTTGGCTAATCCAAAACATGAAAGCTGGCCATGTGAAAGACCAAAAGCTGGCACCCTAACCTATGCCAGGACTGCCCTGCAAAGGTTCATTGCCACATTACATCTCAAATCATAATGATAATCATACACATAATGTTAAAAAATTATAAAACGGTAGCACCATCCCCTTTTTTGGTGTTGCTGTCAATTGTTATATTATTGTGCATCTCGGGAATTTTCTGTGGCAACACTGTGAAAAAGACAAAATCCATTATATAATAATTAATAAGTTAAAGTTAAAGTCTGTCCCGAGCCTATAGAGGCTCATCAGGCCGGTGCTTATCCCGGTTTCTGTGGCGTTAAGCGACTGAGAGTCATAGACTCCCCCCTGGATAGGACGCCAGTCTATCGCAGGGTTAACCCCCAACACAAAGTTGGTACCCCTTTTACACCTGGGTGGGGTGAGAAAATAGCCGTAAAGTGCCTTTTCCAAGGGCACAACGCCATAGCCGAAAGCTGGGATCGAACCCACAACCTTTAGATTACGAGTCCAACGCCCTAACCACTAGACTACAGCGGCGGATAATAATTAATATATTATATTATTATTTCTAATATTGATCAGTGACACAAAATATCAGCTTCACATGCTGTTTTACATTTTTTCGCTCCAGTCCAAGTCCCCTATTAATTTTGTCAAAATAGCAAATAGTGAAATACTCATACTGACCACAAAAAGTGACATTATGCATATTTTATGTAATGATAATATTGATCAGTTTATTACTTCATCATCTTATACGAAAACTGACGGGCAGTGCCAGAAATAAAAGCTGGCTGACGAATGGAATGGTTGGGCAAGCTGCCTGATTGAATTAATGCAGTGATGGTGACCACCCCTTCCCTCCACTGCCAAAAGGCACCTTGTAAACTCTCAGAAATAATTAATAATATAACTTATTTATTATTTATTTATTCTTTTATATCGAGGATAACAGAATAAGCAATCATGTGCTTTTTTTCATCCGGTCCCCGTGTGTATGCAGTTTTTGTAAATATTGTCATCTGTTCCCACCGGCACACGATGGCCTACTCTTACGAAAAGCGGAACAGGATTTAACGTGTGCGCAAGATGTTCTGCGTGCGTTCGCCTATAATCTCCTATCAAGCATCTCTACGAAACTTTGCCAACTTTTCTGGGATTGAAACAACCTAGCAATACCAGTTTATCATGCATATTGACGGATTAAACACAACGGAGTTTCCACTCTCAAAAAAAAAAAAAAAATAGCGTCGCTCGGGACATCCGTCTGCGCTCGCCTAGGTGGTGACTAGACAAAAGAATTTGGGCAATCACACTTACAAGTCCCTTTGTAGAATAACGACTACTCCACAAGTTCTTTTATCGTAACAATGGTCGCTGGGTTACAACTTACAGCCGTTGCTGCACCATAGTGCACGCACATCCTCGCACACAGTCGTGAAAAGATAAAAATTATCTAGGCCTATCGTTACAAGACATTACTATTAGGCTACGCGACAGGATGTTGAGGTCGACTGGTCTATGCCTAGTGACTGCGTCTCGTCTGCGACAGAAGTAAACTAAAGACAAAATTCAAAGCAAAAAAGCTGTAGCTGAACTGTACCTGAACTAAACTTACATTGTCGTAGGCCTAGAAGACTAAAGAAACTCACAGATTCGGGGCGGCGTGATTTTATTCGGATCCTTAGTTTTTGCCGACACAAGCGCCATGCAAACCAAGGGAGACTATTCCCATCATTTCTCAATTCTGACTTATTACTGCCCGTAGCTGCTCCATTTCTAAGTCACATAGGCCTAGTTGATGATTTTACTGCAGATATTCGTTAAAAGGGTGTACACAATCGTCTAACTTATGCTACCAACAACCACAAACAAAACTCAGTTCTCCAGACAACGGCATTAGCGGTAGAACAACAAACAAACAAAAATAAAACACAAATCAAAGCATTTGCATTCAACCACTTATCACACATGCAACTGATCAGAATCAATAGTTCAGACAAATCCCCCCCCCCCCCCCCCCCCACACACACACACATACAGAGAGTTTTTTCTTTATACTTTGGCAGGGTGATGAGGATAGTTATGAGTACATGGTTCTGCTTTCGCAGTCACTATTTCATTGTCTTAAAGGCCCAACTTAGGGATGACTAACACCCTCATGATGATTAGTAAAACTTCGTGGACCCACATACCCCCCCCCCCCCCCCCCCCCCCCCCCCCCCCCTCTCTCTCTCTCTCTCTCTCCTGGAGTGAACATTAGTGCTGACTCCACTCTCCCCAAAAGTCCTTCGGATGAGACTTAAAACCGAGGCCCCGAGTGCGAACGCACGCAGAACATCTTGCGCACACGTTAAATCCTGTTCCGCTTTTGGTAAGAGTAGGCTATTGTGTGCCGGTGAGAACAGATGACATTTACAAAACTGCATACACACGAGGACTGGATTTTTAAAAAAAGCACGTGATTGCTTATTCCATTATCCTCAATATAAAAGAATAAAATAAAATAAAATAAAATAAAAATAAAATCTCTCTCTCTCTCTCTCTCTCTCTCTCTCTCTCTCTCTCTCTCTCTCTCTCTCCTCTCTCTCTCTCTCTCTCTCTCTCTCTCTCTCTCTCCTCTCTCTCTCTCTCTCTCTCTCTCTCTCTCTCTTTAAAGCTTGTCTGTTTTTTGCTTGAATGGTTTGTTTTTGTGTTTGTTTTGTGGGGGCTTTGTGTTTGTTTGTTTTTTGGGGGGTTGTTTCTTGGTTTGATTTTTGTATCTTTTGGTTTTGTTTGTTTGGTTGGGGTTTTTTTTGTTGTCTGTTCAGTTGGTTGGGGTTTTTTTGTTTTGTTTTTTTGTTTTT
>JASPKP010002606.1:2500-5000 GCA_030674155.1 Stramonita haemastoma
AAAATAGAAATAAAGGACGGATGGAAGGACGGAGAGAGAGAGAGAGAGAGAGAGAGAGAGAGAGAGAGAGAGAGAGAGAGAGAGAGAGAGAGACACACACACACACACACACACACACACACACACACACACACACACACACACACACACACACACACACACACACACACACACACACACACACACACACACACACACACACACACACACACAGATACACAGATAGAGAAACAGACAGACAGATAGACAGAGTGACAGACATATCATAGACAGAGAGACAGATAGATGCACACACGCACGTATGCTTATGATTGTGTCTCTCAAGGTAAAAAGACCACTGACTGTAGAAAGATCAGTAGGAGATTTTTTCCAGACCTGTCCTCGCCCATGCATGCAAATTTACTGGGAAGGTCAAGTCAAAGTCACAGGAACCAAAAAAATCACAGGAGAAAAATCAAGAAAAAAAAATCATAGGGAAAAAAAATCACATAAAAAAGTAACAGCACAAAGTCACCGAAAAAAAAATCAGAGAAAAACATCACAGAAAAAAATTACACAGGCATAGCATGCTCACATTAGGCTAAAATGAATAGACAATACATTAAACGATTATTGGTTTGGTTTAACTTGACCGACACGCCTTTCCAGACATAAAAAAAAACATTTTTATTTCGAGGATAACGGAATAAGCACTAAACCGGTCTCTGTGTGTATGCAATTTTGTATAATTATGTTGTCATCCGTTCCCAACGCCACACAGTTGCCTACTCTTCCAAAAAGCGGTACAGGTTTTAACGTGTGTGCAAAGATGTCCTGCGTGCGTTCGCACACGGGACCTCGGTTTATAGTCTCATCCGAAAGACTTTTTTTTGGAGGGGAGGGGGGGGGGGCGTAGGAGGGGAGTGGAGTCGGCACTAATGTTAACTCCAGGGGAAAATATCTCCTTGAACGGGATTCGAACACGGGTCAGCAGATCACGAGCGCAATGTTGCAATGCTCTAACCAACCAGGCTATCTTGTCCCCCTAGCCTGTTTTCCCAGGTCACTCAACTTGTGCCATGATGGAGTTACAGCACTCCTGCCGTGCCAGCAGATTCTTTCTGCCAAAACAACGGCTCACAACCCCGCGCCAAAGTCCTCAGGTACCTTGACCTCTTGTTGACCTCTCTTCACTTCCGCTTGAGTTGATTTTGATAACATACCCTAATCCTGAAACTTAAAAAAAAGAGACAATCTATGATAACTGAAAAAGCAAGAATGATGTCAGTTTAAGTGTAAGATAGTGTGTGGGAAAAAAAGAAACGTTAGCTTGCGGTAGAGGAATCAAATCAAATCAAAATTTTATTTCCAGATGGTATATTGAGTAAGCAATAAATTTACTTTTTTGATCAAGCCATCTATCTACCAAAAAAAAAAAAGGTTTGGGTTTTGAGGAACAAACAGCTAGGCAGAGGAAGATACAAAAAGCTGTTTCCATAGACAGATACTACATGAAATAAATTATGATCAAAATGATGTTTTTTTTTTACAATTTGGGTTTTGGGTGGATTTTTTTTCTATCTGTAGTAGCTTTTTGATTTTATGCAAAATGTTTTCCTTATATTAGAAATGCCATAATATTAAAATAAAAAGGTCATTAACCCCAGAGGTGTTTAGTTCAAGAGAGCCTGCGTTTCTTCCCCGCCCCCCGCCCCCCCTCTTTTGCTTTCTTTTCTTCGTATGTTTTACGCCTTTACCATATTATGTCCGAACTAGCCTTGATTTTGCTCAGCAGTGAGTTAAGGTTTAACTCCTCCCAACTTTTGTATGGCTTTTTATACTCTAATATCCAAATTTTGTTACCAGTGTAAAAAAAAAAAATCCTCACTGGAAGTGGTTGCTGTATACCAAAACAGCAACCACTTCCGGTGAGTATATTATTTTTTCAGGATTTGTTAAAGCCTATTTTAAAGCCAATGTTGTCCCCTGTAACTTCAAAATCAGTACAAATAAAAATGATTTTAAAACATGTAAAATCTGATGACAAAATTGAGCTTACATCATTCTTAATCCAACCCACATCACAGAAAGTCTGTGCGTTGGTAGTGCCAGACACAAACTTCAGGGATTTTGGAGCGAAGTGTCAGAAACCTCAGCTTCTCTAGGGGCCAGCATATTGAGGGCGGCGCCCGTCTCCTCTCCCTCACTGCTTTACCTTCCCTGTCCTTAAAGAGAATAGGTACCCATTTACAGATGGGTGGACTGGGGGACTGTAATGAAGCCAAGGTGCCCAAACGGTCACCCATCCAAGTGGTAGCCACACTCAATGCTGCTTAATCCTTAGCTTGGGGAAAGCGAGGGCTCTGACCACTGAGCGATCCTGTCTGTTTCAACGCTCATTCATGACCACTCGTGACCGAAGCATGCCAAAATCTCACAATCTGCTGGAACCCAATACAATGCACAATTTCTTCCTCTCTTCTCCCTGAACCCCACCAGGAGTGGCCGGAGCCCAGCATGC
>JASPKP010002606.1:10000-12500 GCA_030674155.1 Stramonita haemastoma
GTGTTGTGGTGTGTGTGTTTTTGTGTTGGTGTGTGTTGTTGTGTTTTGTTGTGTGTGTGTGTGTGTGTGGTTGTGTGTTTGAGTGCCATTTTCATTTTTCTTTTTATTTCAATTTCGAGGATAATCGAACAAAAATGGTATTCTAATTATCTTTTTTTTTTCTTTTCCCTTTAAAATTTTTTTTTTATTTTTTACATCTACCCTGGTGTTATACATTTTGCAAATGTTTCTTTTTTCCATCACACCCCAATTACTACGTTCCAAAAAGGTTTCAACGTGTGCGTAAGACGTTCTGCGTGCGTTCGTACCCGGGGTTTCGTTATAGTCTCATCCGAAGGAAGGGTGGGGTGTGTGTGTGTGTGTGTGTGGTGTGTGTGTGTGTGTTGGTGTGTGTGTGTTGGGGTGTTTATGTGTTTTGTGTGTGTGTGTGTTGTTTGTTTTGTGTTGGGGTTTTGTGTGTGTTAAAGAAGAGAGAAGAGAGAAGAGAGAGAGAAGAGAGAGAGAGAAGAGAAGAGAGAGGAGAGAGAAGAGAGAGGGGAGAGAGAGAAGAGGAGAGAGAAGAGAGAGAGAAGAGGGGGGGAGAGGAGAGGAGAGAGAGAGGAGAGAAAGAGAGAGAGAAGGGAGAGAGAAGGGAGAGAGGGAGAGAGGGAGAGAGAGAGGGGTGAGGAGAGGAGAGAAGAGGAGGGGAGGAGAGAGAGAGGTGGTGGGGTGGTGGGGGTGGGGTGGGGGGGGGGGGGGGGGGGGGGGTGTTGGGGGGAAGGGGAGAGGGGGATGCCCCCAGATGAGTGTAAAAAAAGATGTGAATAAGTTTCGCCCTAAAAAAAAAGATGGTTGTGTAGACATAATGCAGTAGTCATGAAAGAAGCTGGTTATTTCTGACACATGTCATTAGCCAAGAGTTCCCCCCCCCCCTATGCCTCTCTCTCTCTCTCTGGTCTGTCTCTTCCCCTCTGCCTGTCTGGCTGTTGTCTTCTGTCCCGTCTGTCTAGTCTCTCTGTCTTGTCTGTCTGTCTGTTTCCCCCTTCTGTATATTGTATATTATGTACTATGTATTATGTATCTATGTATTCTATTATCTATATACTATGTTTGTATTATGTATGATGTTGTATTATGCATGCATGCTGCATCATCATGCATGCATGCATGCATCATGCAGATGCTGCAGCATGCATGAGTAGTAGTTTTGTATGTATGTATGTATGTATTATCATTTCTATCTATCTATCTATCTATCTATCTATCTTCTACTATCTATCTATCTTCTACTTCTATCTTTTATTATCTATTATCTACTATCTATCATCTACTATCTATCTATATTTTACACAGCCACAACATACCACACAGACACGACACACACATATATATTATATACATAAAAAGGATAGTATATTACACAAACACACACACACAAACCACACACACACACACACACACACACACACCCCACCAACCCCCCACACACACACACCCAAAACACACACACACACACACACACACACCAAAACGCACCCCACCCTTGGACACGAAAGACACAGACACAGACCACACACCACACACACCAACACACACACACAACACACACACACAACACCACACACACCACACAACACAACACCCCAAAACACACCCTCTAACAAACAGTTGGTGGTTAAATGTTTCCATTCTAAAAAAGATACCAAAAAACCCATTGTATTGGTTTTTTTTCTGTCTTAACCCAAACGAACAACACCGTTCATCCCATTCAATCATTTGGGTACTCGATAAGCCTCAAAACAGGTTGCTAGCTATCCTGAGCCGACTCCAAGGGATATTACCACAAAAATTTCGGGTTTGCGTCCCCTGATTCCGTGATCGACTCACTTTTTTCCCCTTTTTGAATAGTCTCTTTTTCACTGTCTATTTTTCTTCTTCGCGACCCTTTTGCCTATACCGGTGATATACGAATTAATGCTTAAAAAAAGGGGGAGAAAATTTATCCATGGAAAAACCCTTCCACAGAAAAAAATACCGAATCATAGAAAATACCAGAATATGCACAATTTCGTAACATAGATAATACAATAATGTAGACAATATGATAAGATAGATACTATGATAACACAGACAATATCATAACATAGAGAATATCATAAAGTAGACGATATATCATAGACAATAATATAATAAGGTAGACAATATGATAACATAGATACTATGATAACACAGACAATATCTTAACTTAGAGAATATGATAAGGTAGACAATATACCACAGACAGTAATATCATACAGTAGACAATAATAATGGTAACTTAGACACTATGATAGGATAGACAATAGCGCAGCATAGGAGAGCAGCCTGGATTTTACACAGAGGTATCTGCCATCATTGAAAGTGACATACAATGCAATACATGGGATAGCCTGGTGGTCAGAGTGATGCGCTCGTGATCTGCTGACCCGGGTTCGAATCTTGTTCAAGATTTTTCCTCTGGAGTTAACATCAGTGCCGACTC
>JASPKP010002606.1:17500-20000 GCA_030674155.1 Stramonita haemastoma
TGCTGCTGCTGCTGCTGCTGTAACTCCGGCATGGAAGAGTCAGTGGGAAAAGTCATCCTGGTTTGATGGTCGTTGCACTCGTGATACACTGGGGAATCCCTTTTCTCTATTGCAGAGCTCAGAGCATTACTCTGTCCGCCATTTTATGGTGTCCGCTTCTTGCTTGAGGCAGTTGTCGTCCTTGTCTTTAATGAGGATGACCTATCCTTTGTTTTTGTTTCTTGAAATCTGTGACCATTTTGAAAGCTTTATTTGTGATATTGTTGTTGCCAGGTTTAAAAAAATAATGTCTACACATTGTTGCGTAATCCACTTCTTTCCTTCACATTCTTTGTTTTCTCCGCTATTCTTGTCGTGTAAAGACACCACCCTTAAAGTAGAAATGCGGTTACCTGAATTGTTGGGTAAAAAAAACGGCAGCATGCGCAGAATCTCACCATTAATGAACCTCGGAACTCTAGCTGAGGAACGAACAACAACAACAACAAAAAACGCTGATCACGATGAGCACTACAGGAAGAAGCCTCACTTCTCTCGGCTTTGCAAGCTCCAGTGATAGCTGAGCAGGATGCGCTCAAGAAACTCAGCCCACGCTTCAAAAGACTGGCGGAAACATGAAGCCGGAATAAAAATCAGCACTGACAAAGCCAAGCTAATGGCCGGCCACAGTTCTGTTATCATCATCATTAGGCTTGACTCCCTAGTCTTGCCCTTTCTGTCTCTGTTTGATGAGAAAATCGAACTGAATGTCAAGTCTTTCGGAGAAAACTCTAAACCAGTCGGACCTACGTGGTTACGGACTCGGGCCCGCCAAAAGAACCCACGACAGTTGAAAATGGGAAAGAGCAGGGAGGTACCTCCCGACTGACCTGACAAAGTTGGTTGGTTCAATTCCCAACTGTATCCCTGAAGTTGGAATGTGACTACCTTAATAGTGGGGTGGGGGTGGGAGGGATGAGCGCGTACACAAATATCTCACCATTGGTGAACCTCTGAGTTGCAGCTGAATTTCGAAAAAATTCCCTATAATTGTATATAGTCAAAAACCATGAACTGCTCAAAAGTCCACCTACACCGGGGTCCATGACCAGCAAATCAAGATCCAAACCAGATAAGTATCTTCTGTATGGGCAGCAAAAACTACAAGAGCACACACTGGGTCGCCACAGAGACCAGACCAAGATGTATTTTTATTTTATTTATTGTTTTATATCGAGGATAATGGAATAAGCACTCGTGTGCTTTTTTTACATCCAGTCGCCGTGTGTCTGCAGTTTTTGTTAATCTTGTCATCTGTTCCCACCGGCACACGATGGCCTACTCTTACGAAAAGCGGAACAGGATTTAACGTGTGCGCAAGATGTTCTGCGTGCGTTCGCACACGGGCCTCGGTTTATAGTCTCATCCGAAGGACATTTGGGGAGAGTGGAGTCAACACTGATGTTAATTCCAGGAGAAAAATCTCCTCGAAAGGGAATCGAACCCGGTCGTCAAATTGCCAGCGCAATGTCCTGACCACTAGGCTATCCCGTCCCCCTTCAGTATGCTTCAGAAGTCGAACTTCACTGGCCAATGTTGGCTGGTAGTCACACGCATAGCAAAAATTTCAAAGTGGTGCATGTGTCGAAACATATCTATTGAATAAATTTTAAAAAAGAAAGAAGAAGAAATTAAAAGGAAAAAAAAGAAAAAGAAATCAATGGTAAAGAGGAAAAAAAGAAGAAGAAATTAAAAAGAAAAAAAAAGAAAAAGAAATCAATGGTAAAGATGAATTAAAAAACTGTTATCTACAGCTGAAGGTGATATAACAAACTGGGGTCATGAGAAATCCTGGTCGTTAGAGCGTTGAATTTGCAATGTGATAAATCGTTGATGCCACTGGTTCAAGTCTTTGGAATAGTCTTTAGTATATAGTTAATAATGATAATCATAATATGCAATACGATGCACCAGAGCAAAGTGCAGGGCCTCTGTCACATGCCCACACAGATAACCCCCCACACACATGAACATGAGCGCGCGCATGCGTGGGCGCACGTGCATACACCTCCCCCCCCCAAAAAAAAGGCACATTTTGAGAAAGAGGTGACAAGTAAAAGGCCGGTTTGAGTCCCGTCCTACCCCGACTTTTGCACAGTAACAGAACCCACGGCACCAAGAGAGTGCTCTACTGTATGCATACAGGCTTTCCTAGCAACTCCAAAATGCATGGCACTGGTCTTGTGGCGACACCACAGCCTATAAGAGGCCCTCCTGGCTTGAATAGAGCAAGTTTGTCGGGAAAAAAAAGCTGGTGCAGTGTACACAATAATACCTAGTAGTACACATAATAATAATAATCATAACATACAATATGATACACCACATCAAAGTGCAGGGCCTCCACCACATGCCCACACAGATAAAAACCTACACACAAACACCAGCACGCGCATGCATGCGCGCGCATAACCCCCCAACCCCAAGAATAAGGCGCATTTCGAAAAAAGGTGACAAACAA
>JASPKP010002607.1:7500-15000 GCA_030674155.1 Stramonita haemastoma
AATAATAATAATAATGATGATGATGATGATGATGATGATGATGATGATGATGATGATGACGACGATGATGACAACAACAATAATTTAAAAACAACAACAACTGCAACAACAACAACAATAATAATAATAATAATAATAATAATAAATAATAATAATAATAATAATAATAATAATAATAATAATAATTTTTATAATCCCCATTGAAAAACAAAAACTTGGTGTTGGGGTGGGGTGGGGTGGGGGTGGGGGGTGATGGGGCGCCCTCTCTCTTTGTTTCTCCCTCTCTCTCTGTCTTACTCTTTGTCTCTGTCTCTGTCTGTCTCTCTGCCTGGCCACCTCTGTCTGTCTGTCTGTCTGTCTGTCTGTCTGTCTGTCTCTGTCTGTCTGTCTGTCTCTCTCTCTCTGTTCCTTGGACAAAGTTGAACCCAGCGGAGCCCAAAGCACTCTTCCACATTACTGATTGCATGCATGCTGGGTATATGCTTATGTTATTTATACTACAGTCTTTAAGCTGTCATTCTCCCCTACGAAAGGTGGGCGGGGATTGATGTTAATGTGTGAGCAAGATTACAATGTTATGCCTGTGTTCGCACACCGAACTTTGGTTTATTGACTCATTGAAAAGACTTGCAGAGGGATAGGGTGGGAAGTAATATTAACTCCAAGGGAAAAAATATATCCTCTCCCAGGAAGAAAAATTCTCTCCCATGGAAAAAAATTATTTTCTCCTAGGAAAAAAAGTTATCTCCCTGGAAAAAAATATTTTCTCCCTGGAAAAAAATTCTCCTAGGAAAGAAAATTATCTCCTGAGAACAAAGTTTTCTCACATGGAAAAAATATTCTCCCCCATGGAAAAAATATTTTCTCCCATTAAAAAAAAGATTTTCTCCTGGGAAAAAAGGAAAAAGATATTCTCTCCCATGGAAAAAAAAATCTCTCCTAGAAGAAAAAGATTCTCTCGTAGGAAAAAAAGATTCTCTCCCATGGAAGAACTATTCTTTCCTAGGAAAAAAATGTTCTCTCCCGTGAAAAAATTCTCTCCCATGGGATAGGGAAAAATGTTCTCTCCTAGGAAACAAATATGAAAAAAAAACAATCTTTCCTACGAAAAAATATTTTCTCCAATGGAAACGTGTTTTCTTTAAGGGAAAAATGTTGTCTTCAAAGGGAAAAAAATTCTCTCCAAGAAAAAGTATTTTCTTCAAGGCGAAAAATATGTGCCCCCCCCCCCCCCCCCCCCCCCCCCCCCGCAAAAAAAAGAAAAAAAAAAGAAAAGAAGAATATCCTCTCCAAGAGTAGAATATTCTCTCCAAGAACAAGTACTCTCTTCAAGGGAAAAAAGATCTTCCAAGGACTCTTCCGGGTGAAAAATATTCTCTCCAATATCCTTTCCACTGGAAAACTATCCTCTCCAAGGGAAAATCTTCTCGGCCTAGGGAAAAAAATATTCTCTCCAAGAGAAAAATATCCTCTGCAGGTGAAAAAATAGGCTAAGGGGAAAATATCCTATGCAAGTGAAAAACGTGCTAAGGGAAAAATATCTTATGCAAATGAAAAATGAGTGAAAGGAAATGTACCCCTCTCCTAGTAAAAAAAAATGTACTAAGGGCAATATACCCCTCTCCTAGTAAAAATTGTGGTAAGGGAAAGATACCCTCTCCGAGTGAAACGTGTTTTAAGGGAAAAATACCCTCTCCGAGTGAAACGTGTTTTAAGGGAAAAATACCCTCTCCGAGTGAAACATTTTGTAAGGGAAAAATACCCTCTCCCAGTGAAAAATTTTGTAAGGGAAAAATACCCTCTCCCAGTGAAAAATTTTGTAAGGGAAAAATACCCTCTTCCAGTGAAAAATTTTGTAAGGGAAAAATACCCTCTTCCAGTGAAAAATTTTGTAAGGGAAAAATACCCTCTCCCAGGGAAAACTACCCTCTCCGAGTGAAAAATGTGCTAAGGGAAAAATACCCTCTCCTAGTAAAAAATGTGGTAAGGGAAAGATACCCTCTCCAAGTGAATAATGTGGTAAGGGAAAAATACCCTCTCCAAAATAAACATGTTTTAAGGGAAAAATACCCTTTCCGATTGAAACGTGTTTTAAGGGAAAAATACCCTCTCCGAGCGAAACATGTTTTAAGGGAAAAATACCCTCTCCGAGTGAAAAATTTTGTAAGGGAAAAATGCCCTCTCCCAGTGAAAAATTTTGTAAGGGAAAATACCCTCTTCCAGTGAAAAATACCCTCTCTGAGTGAAAAATGTGCTAAGGGAAAAATACCCTCTCCTAGTAAAAAATGTGCTAAGGGAAAAATACCCTCTCCGAGTGAAAAATTTTGTAAGGGAAAATACCCTCTTCCTGTGAAAAATTTTGTAAGGGAAAAATACCCTCTCCCAGGGAAAACTACCCTCTCCGAGTGAAAAATGTGCTAAGGGAAAAATACCCTCTCCTAGTAAAAAATGTGGTAAGGGAAAGATACCCTCTCCAAGTGAAAAATGTGGTAAGGGAAAAATACACTCTCCAAGTGAAACATGTTTTAAGGGAAAAAGACCCTCTCCGATTGAAACGTGTTTTAAGGGAAAAATATCCTCTCCGAGTGAAACATGTTTTAAGGGAAAAATACCCTCTCCGAGTGAAACATGTTTTAAGGGAAAAATTCCCTCTCCCAGTGAAAAATTTTGTAAGGGAAAATACCCTCTTCCAGTGAAAAATTTTGTAAGGGAAAAATACCCTCTCCCAGGGAAAACTACCCTCTCCGAGTGAAAAATGTGGTAAGGGAAAAATACCCTCTCCTAGTAAAAAACGTGGTAAGGGAAAGATACCCTCTCCAAGTGAATAATGTGGTAAGGGAAAAATACCCTCTCCAAGTGAAACATGTTTTAAGGGAAAAATACCCTCTCCGATTGAAACGTGTTTTAAGGGAAAAATACCCTCTCCGAGTGAAAAATGTTGTAAGGGAAAAATGCCCTCTCCCAGTGAAAAACTTTGTAAGGGAAAATACCCTCTTCCAGTGAAAAATACCCTCTCTGAGTGAAAAATGTGCTAAGGGAAAAATACCCTCTCCTAGTAAAAAATGTGCTAAGGGAAAAATACCCTCTCCGAGTGAAAAATTTTGTAAGGGAAAAATACCCTCTCCCAGTGAAAAATTTTGTAAGGGAAAAATACCCTCTCCCAGGGAAAACTACCCTCTCCGAGTGAAAAATGTGCTAAGGGAAAACTACCCTCTCCAAGTGGAAAATGTGGTAAGGGAAAAATACCCTCTCCAAGTGAATAATGTGGTAAGGGAAAAATACCCTCTCCAAGTGAAAAATATTCTAAGGGAAAAATACCCACTCTGAGTGAAAAATGTGCTAAGAGAAAAAAACCCTCTCTGAGTGAAAAATGTTGTAAGGGAAAAATACCCTCTCCCAAGTGAAAAAAAATCTAAGGGAAAAATACCTTCTCCAAGGTTAGATGTTCTCTCTGAAAGAGAAAAAAGTATCATCTCCCAAAATATTCCACCCAAGGGAAAAATATTCACTCTAAAGGAAAAATATCCTCTACAAGAGATAAAATGTTCTCTTCGAGGGAAAAGTATTATTTCCCTGGAAAAAAATATTCTCTCGAGGAAAAAGACAGAATTTTATCTCCAGGAAAAAATACCCTCTCTAAGGAGAAAAAAAAAATCTCCAGGAAAATACCGTTTCCAAGAGAAAAAATAGTTTCTCCAAGGAAAACATGTTCTGTCAAAAGAAAAAAACACTTTTTAACTTCCTCTCCAAGGGAAACATTCTTTCCATGGAAAAAAATTCTTTCATGGAAAATATTCTCTCCGAGGGAAAAATACCACTACATGGGAAAACATTCTTTCCATGGAAAAATTATTCTCAAACCATCCTTTTTAAAGGAAAAAAAAATCCTCTACAAGGGAAAACTATATGCTCAAAACATCCTCCTTAAGGGAAAAGATATCCCCTCCAAGGGAAAATATAATCTACAATGGACAGTTGAGTGTTGAATTGAAATGGGACAATCAATTAATCTCATTGCATGCTTACACACATTTCTCTACAGTGTGTGTGTGTGTGTGTGTGTGTGTGTGTGTGTGTGTGTGTGTGTGTGTGTGTGTGTGTGTGTGTGTGTGTGTGTGTGTGTTTTATTTTATTTATTTATTTATTTATTCTTTTATATCGAGGATAACACACATCATGTGCTTTTTTCATCCGGTCCCCGTGTGTATGCAGTTTTGTAAATATTGTCATCTGTTCCCACCGGCACACGATAGCCTACTCTTACGAAAAGAGTAGTGTGTGTGTGTGTGTGTGTGTGTGTGTGTGTGTGTGTGTGTGTGTGTGTGTGTGTGTGTGTGTGTGTGTGCACGTGAGCATGCATGTATGTTTCTGTGTCTGGGTGCATTCGTGCGCGCGCGCGCGCGCGTGTGTGTGTGTGTGTTGTGTGTGTGTGTGTGTGTGTGTGTGTGTGTGTGTGCGCGTGCGCGCGCGTGTGTGTGTGTAGCAAAGCGTATCCATGTGTTACTTACCCCCTAAAAAAACAAAAACAAAAAAACTAAACCAGGTCACCCACTGACAACTTTCTCTCTCTCTCTCTCTCTCCTCTCTCTCTCTCTCTCTCTCTCTCTCTCTCTCTCTCTCTCTCTCTCTCTCTCTCTCTCTCTCTCTCTTAAAACTGAACTGGGTCATAAGTGTTTGGTTTTGTTAGTTTGGATGTCAAACAAACAACTCCACAAAAGAGAGGGGAGGGGGGTAGAAATGAGGACACGAAAAACAAGAGACACAAAAACCACCTTTTGCCAGTCAACCAACCAACCAAACAACCTAACAACCAAACAAACAACCAAAGAAAAAAACAAAGAATTCGGAATGAGGACAAACAAACAAACAAATAAACAAATAAACAAGAAGCTAAAAACCAAACCCGCCCACTTGTTGCGCCAGAGGAAACTTTTACGACCTTGAAAAACAAAAAGTCGGAAATTTCGGAAGAATGTTGGTTGGTGTGAGTTCTGAGAGTACATATGCACCGACAATTTCAAACAATAACCAAAAAAAAAATAAAAAAAAAGAAGGGAAAGAAAAAAAAAAAAAAGGACAGTCGAAGTAAACATGAACAAAACAGAAATTATCTCTCATTGAGAATATTGGTGACAACACGTGATCTATTACAGAGTCGTTGGCTTTTAAGAGGGGGCTTATCTTCTTGTCAGTACGGTTGAATTGTGGACTTATTATGGATAGGTAATACTTATAATTATCGTGTTATTCTGACAAATTTGGTATTTTGTTAGACGTCAGTGTATTAGGAATGGCAATATTTTTTTTTAAAAAGAAAAAAAGGTAGAAAACATACACACGCGCGTGCGCATGCATGCTCTCTCTCTCTCTCTCTCTCTCTCTCTCTCTCTCTCTCTCTCTCTCTCTCTCTCTCTCTCTCTCTCTCTCTCTTTCTCTCTCTCTCTCTCTCTCTCTCTCTCTCTCTCTCTCTCTCTTCTCTATCTATCTATCTATCTATCTATCTATCTATCTATCTATCTATCTATCTATCTATCTATCTATCTATCTATCTATCTATCTCTATGTCTTTGTCTGTCTGTCTGTCTCTCAATCTCTCTCTCTCTCTCTGTCTCTCTCTCTCTCTCACACACACACACACGCACGCACGCATGCACGCACACACACACACACACACACCCACACACCCACCCCCACACCCCCACCATCATCACCACCACCACCACCACCACCACCACCAATAACAACAACAATAATAACAAATATGGGCTTGCATGCACACCTTCAAAAATGGTGTCACATATGCATGAACAAACACTAAAATGGATCTATGGGTTTTTTTTGTTCTTGTAAGTATGTCAGACAAATAATATTACTAACCTCAGGTACCCTGATGATACAACACCCATGACCAATGATATGTCATCAACTGGATCAACTGAATCAGGCTGGTGGATCAGTGGTCTAGAGGTAACGCGCCTGCCTAGAAAGCAAAAAATCTGGGTCGGAGTGTGCGGTGGTTCGAATCCCGTTTGGGTCCAAAACTTTTCCCCCATCCATTAGACCATGAGTGGTGGTCTGGGTGCAAGTTTTTTTTCGGATGAGACGATAAACCGAGGTCCCGTGTGTTACACGTAATTATTTAGCGCACGTAAAAGAACTTACGGCAACAAGGGGGCTTTCCCTGGAAAAAAGTTGTAGAAAAAAGCCACTCTGATAGGGAAACAAATGCAGTTGCAGACAGGAAAAAGAAAAAAAATGTGTAGGCGCTGCACTTGTGGCGACACGCTCTCCCCGGGGAGAGAGAGCAGCCCGGATTTCACTCAGAGAAATCTGCTGTGACATAAAGTGGTATAAAATACATATCACAAACATGACAAGAATTCTCTACAGAGTAGATGCAGAGGGTAACACTTGCTGGCCTTAAATGCTGAAAAGACCCAAAGTGATGCATGCACATTAATGTTGGTACAATCACCCCTCAGAATATTAAAACCCAATGGAACAGATCTGGAATATGTTCAAATTTTCAAATATTTGAGGCTCTTTGAAAAAAAAAGCTCCTATCTACAAAACGTCAATGCAAGAATCAGTATGATCAAGCAAGCTATGATTTTATTTACCATTTATTTATTTATTCTTTTATATCGAGGATAATGGAATAAACTCTCATGTGCTTTTTTAACACCCAGTCCCCGTGTGTATGCAGTTTTGTAAATCGTATCATCTGTTCCCACCAGCACACAATGGCATAACTCTTTAGAAAAGCGGAACAGGATTTTAAGTATGTGCAAGATGTTCTGCGTGCGTTGGCACACGGGACCTCGGTTTATAGTCTCATCCGAAAGACTTGGGGAGAGTGGAGTCGGCACTGATGGGCGCTCTACGGCATATGAAATGCACATCAGTGCAGAGGAGACCAGTTGATGGCAAAAAGTGCCAATGGCATCAGTTCTGAACGCACCATAGACAGCAAGAAAATTAAGACCGTCTATAGCTTTCAACATGTCTGTGTGCTATAGTATCGGATTGAGGATCAAAGCCCAAAGAATTCTCTCCAGGATAGCCAAGACCACAGCTGCAATGACCAAAACGTAAAGTCCTCTGGAATGACAAGAACATCGCCATCAGCTTCAAGAAAATCAGACTGATGCGTTCCTTGATCATGTCCACAGTTTTGTAGGCATGTAAAACATGGACCATAACAGCAGACTTTGAAGGGAGGATACAGGCAATGGAGATGAGATGCCTTCGCAAACTCCTTGGTACTTCATACTGAGATCATCGCTTACGAGGAAACGAACAACTGAATCGAATACGCTTCTCACTTCAGTAAAAACAACAACAACAACAAACAAACAAACAAACAAACACCCCCCCCCCCCCAACAACAACAAACAAAAAAACAACAACAAAAAACAAACACACCCCATCATCCTCGATATAAAAGAATTAAAAAAAAAAAAAATAATAAAAAAAATAAATAGGCCCTACCTGCTTTCC
>JASPKP010002608.1:0-2500 GCA_030674155.1 Stramonita haemastoma
TTATCTATTTCGCAATTCCAATTCTGCAAGTGAACAGAATCACACTCAATGTCTTCTGGTTATCATCCCTATCATCATCTGCAGCATCTACATTATCATTGCCATCAGCATCTTCATCATTTACAGCAGCAGCTGCAGCAAGTATATCACTGCCAATACCACAGAGAGAGAGAGAGAGAGAGAGAGAGAGAGAGAGAGAGAGAGAGAGAGAGAGAAGAGAGAGAGAGAGAGAGAGAGAGAGAGAGAGAGAGAATGAGAGAGAGAGAGAGGAGAGGAAGAAGAGAAGGAGGAGAATGAGAGAGAGAGAACGAGAGAGTGAGTGTGTGTGTATATGTGTGTGTGCGTGCGTGCGTGCGTGCGTGCGAACGTGCGTGTGTGTGAGTGTGTTTAATAGGGGATTCTCGAACCAAAATGCTCCAAACTACAAATAAGTTGTTTTACTAAAAGTGCTGTTTCTTGAGAACGTTCACACAACAATGACACAGTTGATGCTGTAACTCGAAAACTGAGAGCTTTAAGGAAAATAGAAAGGACGACGCCAATAACAGAAACCACTTTCTAAAGTAGTTCCTGCCTTTATATTTCTCCTAAAAGGCATATCACTGCCTACACTATACCATACAATAGTGTACAACTCCATAGTTTTCAAACATACATGGCAGTTACAACACCGCAAAGCACTGCTTTTCCCCGTTCTTGGCCCAAAAAAAATCAAACATTGTCCACTGGATACAGAATGACTGTGGTCTTCGTTTTGTTCCCTGTGTTTTGCGCAGTCTCTAATCTTGCACTCCCCAACCATTCCTGAGCATTTACCCCTTCATCAAGTCCAGAGTTCTCATCACTCTGTCTAGACAACTCAGGAAGACTGGCTTGGCTATGGATTTTACCAGGGACTGGACTTTTCATTCAGTCTGTTCTGGCTCGCTGTTGAAGAGCGTTTTTATTGACCTTCAGGCTGTTCCTACGCGGAACACCCCCAGACTTTGATGTGGAAAAAAAAAATTGATGTTGTACTTTCCAACTGTACTGATGTCTGTTCTGTATGTGTGAACGTTGTGTGTGTGTGTGTGTGTGTGTGTGTGTGTGTGTGTGTGTGTGTGTGTGTGTGTGTGTGTGTGTGTGTGTGTGTGTGTGTGTGTGTACGAGAGTGTGCTCGCGTGTATTTCTGTCGGTCTGTATGATCTGGGAATGACCTTGATTGACGAACGAGGTATTCTGACCTCGCTACAAGGGGTCTGTCTTTAAGCAGACTCTTGCATGTGAAATAAGCCTAATAATACTATTCAGGACAACTGTAGCAAGGCTTAAAAGTGCTTGCCACTTGGCTAAAATAGAAAAAAAATTGTAGCCAAAACGGCTTTTGTCGGAAAGGGAAAGACCAGATGCTGTGAATTGCTCCCAATGTTGCCGTGTTTAAACCGAGTTCTCTCTCTCTCTCTCTCTCTCTCTCTCCTCTCTCTCTCTCTCTCTCTCTCTCTCCTCTCTCTCTCTCCTCTCTCTCTCCTCTCTCTCTCTCTCTTCTAATATGTCCTAAAAACTTCCTATCGCCGTTATCACTATTATTTTTTCTCTCTATTCTAATGCAATGCATTTGAAAGGAGTCACACACACAAACACTCTCTCTCTCTTTTCCTCTCTCTCTCCTCTCTCTCTCTCTCTCTCCTCTCACACACACAACACACACACACACACACACACACACACACACACACACACACACACACACACACACACACACACACAAAGCTCTCATCCAGTGTGTGTACTCTTGCAACAGTTCCCAGGTGTGATGAGTATGCATATGATAAGATGTATATTCTGGTTGACTCCTAATGTGGTAAGATGAGGAACGCCCAACACCAACAACAACAGCAACAACAACAACATGAGAAATCAAAATTATGCAGTGGAGAGATATTATTCTGGATCAAATCATATTTCTGTAAACTCTCTGAAACAAAAGTGGAGATTTCACCAGAACTCTTTCTGAACATGCTAAACTTCACGTAGTTTGATACTCGTGTCATTTCGTCTTGAATGAAAACCAGCAGTCAGTCATTGTCAAAACGCAGTTTTTAGCTACTTGTTTAATCTGTCCCGAGCCTTAAGGCTCATCAGGCCGGTGCTTATCCCGGTTTCTGTGGCGTTAAACGACTGAAAGTCATAGACTCCCCCCTGGATAGGACGCCAGTCTATCGCAGGGTTAACCCCCAACACAAGGTTGGTACCCCTTTTAACACCTGGGTGGGGTGAGAAAATAGCCGTAAAGTGCCTTTTCCAAGGGCACAACGCCATAGCCGAAAGCTGGGATCGAACCCGCAACCTTTAGTTTACGAGTCCAACGCCCTAACCACTAGACTACAGCGGCGGCAGCTACTTGTTTACAAGCAATGTATTGATGATGTTGGCATTAACATGGATATTAGATGGTCGTCTTATGTGTCCAGGCAGTACATAAATAGCATACACTACAAAGTCTACTTTATTGGGGTTTCAT
>JASPKP010002608.1:7500-12500 GCA_030674155.1 Stramonita haemastoma
TGTTGTAACACGTCAAGCATTTTCCTTAGGTCAGAAAAAGTGATATACACAGATATCCAAAGATCCATGCCCTTTGATACTGTCCAAACAGACCCCATTTTATTGCTAACTTTTCCCCCTGGCAACTGCACTACGATTCTTTGCAGAGGATTTCAGACAGCTTCCGCTGGTGAATAAAGAGGATTCAAGCGGTGCTCGCCTTGACTTACTTGACTTATGCCTGTGGATTCCCGTGGGAACATAGGGCCACAACAACACTCCTCCAACGGACTCGGTTCTGGGAGATCCTCTTCAGCTCGGCCCATGTCATTCCGGCTGCTTTCGTCTCTGCTTCAATGCTTCTGCGCCAGGTCTGTTTTGGTCGGCCTACTTTCCGCTTCCCTTGTGGATTCCAGTCAAGGGCCTGCCTGGTGACATCTGAAGCAGGCTTGCGGAGCGTATGGCCAATCCATCCCCATTTCCTTTTCTTGATCTCCGTGTCAATTGGAGCGTGTCTGGTCCTGTCCCATAGTTCTTCGTTTGAGACTACTTCTGGCCACCTGATACCAAGGATGTTCCTAAGACATCTGTTGGTAAATGTCTGGAGTTTGTGGGTGTTGGTCTTTGTCACCCGCCAGGTTTCTGAGCCATACAGTAGGACCGACTTGACATTGGTGTTGAATATCCGGATCTTGTTGTGGAGTGAGAGGGATGTTGATCTCCAGATTGGGCGAAGGGTGTTGAAGGCATGACGTGCTTTATTTATTCGGCACTTGATGTCTTCGTCCGTTCCCCCATCTTTACTAACGACACTGCCCAGGTAGGTGAATTTGTCGACTTCTTTGATGTTTTCTTGGTGTAGTCGCACTGGGTCTTGTTTTTTGTTGTTCACCCTCATGACCTCCGTCTTCCTGATGTTGATTTGGAGGCCTATTTTATCGGCTTCCTCCGCAACATGACATAGCTTCTCTTGTGCATCTTGGTGCCTGTGTGAGAGAAGGCTGATGTCGTCTGCGAAGTCCAGGTCTTCCAGCTGCCTTGTGATGGTCCACTGTATGCCAGTTCTCCTGCCTGCTGTGGCCTGTCGCATTATCCAGTCAACCACCAACAGGAAGATGGTTGGTGACAACAGACAGCCCTGACGAACGCCGGTTTGTACGCAGAAGGGTTCCGTCAATTTACCATCATGGATGACTTGGCAAGTGGCATCTTCATAGAGCTGTTGGATGATGGTGACGAACTTTGGTGGGAAACCATAGTGGTGCATCAGTCTCCAGATGACATCTCTGTCGACGCTGTCAAATGCCTTCTGGAAGTCGACAAAGACTGAATACAAGGGGGTCTGCCACTCTAGGGACTGCTCGATGATGATGCGCATTGTGGCGATCTGATCTGTGCATGATCTGTTTTGTCGGAAGCCTGCCTGTTCATCCCTGAGTGTCTTGTCTAGTGCCGTCTTCAGTCTTTCTAAGATTATTCTCGTCAGTACTTTCCCTGGGATAGACAGCAGCATGATTCCTCTCCAGTTGTTGCAGGATGACAGGTCCCCTTTCTTTGGAAGCTTCACGAGGTAGCCTTTCTTCCAGTCTTCTGGCACACTCTCTTGCTCCCAGATCTTGTGTAGGAGTGGATACATCATGTCAGTTGAAGTCTGGATGTCTGCCTTCAGTGCTTCAGGGGGTATACCGTCAGGACCTGCTGCTTTGCCTGACTTTAAAGACTTTATGGCTTTGGTGATCTCATTTTTGGTGGGGGGGCCGGTGTTGATGCCAAGGATTTCAGTAGGTGGTGGGATATCTGGTGGGACAGATGGTGCTGGTCTGTTGAGTGTTTCTTTGAAGTGCTCTGCCCATCTTGCTCTCTGGTCTTCTTCACCTGGAATGGTATTGCCGTTCTTGTCTTTGATGGGGCAATTAGGTTTACTGTTTTTTTCCTGAGAGAGTCCTCGTGATCTCATAGAGTCTCTTCATGTTTCTTTGGCCTGCTGCAGTCTCTGCTTCCTGAGTCAGCTCCTCGATGAAATTTCTCTTGTCCTTTCTTGCACTTCTTTTTACTGCACGGTTTTTGTCCCAGTATCGTGCTTGTAATGTCTGCTTCTCTTCCTGATCTTGTGTTCTGTTGTTCTGGTCTTTCAGTTGTTTTCTCTCGGTGATCAGTGCCCATGTTTCTGTTGTCAGCCATTCCTTGCGTTTTCTTGTATTTTTTCCCAAGACTGCTTGGCATGTTGTTTTCCAGGTCTCATGTAGACTGTGCCACTGCTCTTCGATTGTTTCCTCTGGCATCTGGGCAAGCATGCTGAATTTGTTTCTTAGTTCCAGCTTGAATTCCTCTGTTTTCGCTTTGTCTTTAAGGCTTTTCACGTTGAATTTGTGCGATGGTCTTCCTGCCTTGTCGGTGAAGGCTTTGAGCTTTGTCTTGAGGATGGCTATTACAAGATGGTGGTCTGACGCTGCGTCTGCTCCACGCTTCACCCTGACATCGTGCAGGCTCCTTCTCCACTTTCGCCCGATGGTGATGTGGTCGATCTGGTTTTCAGTCCTGCCATCTGGGGAAGTCCATGTGGTCTTGTGGACTTTCTTGTGGGGAAAGATGGTGCCTCCAATGACCAGGTCATTGAAGGTGCAGAACTCTGCTAAGAGTTCACCATTTTCGTTCTGGTCTCCCGTGCCATGTTTGCCCATGATCAGTTCTCTGTTGGTGTTATCTGACCCAACTTTTGCATTCAGGTCACCCATTAGGATCTTCACGTCCCTCTTTGGTGTTTTGTCCATTATGGCTTGGACTTGCTCGTAGAAGTTTTCTTTTTCTTCTAAATCAGCGGCATTTGTTGGAGCATAGCATTGGAGGATGGTAACTTTCCTGCCCTTTGAGTTGAACCGGGCAGTGAGGATCCGTGGTGACACTGGTTCCCAGGATAGTAGTGCTCGCATTGCCTCAGGTTTCATCAGCAGCGCTACTCCATGTGTGTGGGGCTGGCCTTCCTCCTGTCCAGAGTAGATGATGGTATCTCCACTCGCTAGTCTTGACCGTCCCGTTCCATTCCATCTAGTCTCGCACAGGCCAAGGATCTTCAGGTTGTACCTATGCATTTCTATACATACCTGTGCTGTTTTTCCAGTTTCATATAGGGTTCTGATGTTCCAGGTCCCTATCCTGGTTGTTGACTTGGTTGACAGAAGAGTTGTCGGCGCACTGGCTTCCCGAAGGCTTTCACCAGCTCGCGTCATAGACTCTGCCAGAGAGGACTCTCCCCCAACCAGGTCGCTGTTTAGAGATATTGTTGTGGTTTCTGTAACATACTGATTTTTAAGTGAATGGGTTGTTAACCCAAAGCACAACCCCCAACCTGGAGGACCAGGGTGCAAATTTAGTCTGGCTCCTACCCCACAGACCTGTTGAGCATGGTTGAACCTGCCGGAGGCCGAAGCCCCCGCCCACATAGCTCTGGGGATCAAACAGAACACGCAAGCCATCCCACCACGTCAAGGTAACGCACCATCGGGACAGGGTGCTCGCCTTAGTGGTGTTTAAAGATGTCGACATAGAAAAGTAGAAGAGAGAGAGAGAGAGAGAGAGAGAGAGAGAGAGAGAGAGAGAGAGAGAGAGAGAGAGAGAGAGAGAGAGAGAGAGAGAGAGAGAGAGGAGAGAGGAGGAGGAGAGAGAGAGAGAGAGAGAGAGAGAGAAGAGGAGAGAGAGAGAGAGAGAGAGAGAGAGAGAGAGAGAGAGAGAGAGAGAGAGAGAGAGAAGAGAGACAATGACAATGACAATGACAATGACAATATTTTATTGTTTTAAGCTTTTTAAGCCCATTCACAAGGGGACAGCGGGAGGGGGACTGGGCACAAAACACATATTTTCAGAAACAAAAAAACGTATCATTTCTACAACCCAGATGGTCGGCATGGCATGGATTCCACGACATGGTGAAGTGGTTTATATTCAAATTACGATGGATTGTTTTGGAACACTTTCGCCTATTGCAAATTGGGGAAAAGGTGGGGTGGAGGGCACAACAAACATAACCATCGAATAAACAAGTCTGTGACAAGGCTTCCATATCGCTACGTTCTGTCTAGTTCGTTGGCTCGTGCACTTTCAAACACGTGAAAAAGCTAATCCCATATGCGTAACCGTCCTGTTTTGCTCTCTCTGTCTGTGTCTCTCTCTGTCTCTGTCTGTCTGTCTGACTGTCTGTCTGTCTCTCATACACACACACAAACGCGCGCACGCACACACACACATATGCACATACGCACGCTTACACACACACGCACGCACACACACAATCACACACACACATACACACTCATCAACACATACACACATACACACGCACAGGCAACCATAGTCACATCTAACCCAGAAAAAACCTTATAGCATCCATCATAACATGTAGAATACCTAGTCCGACACTAATTCTGTCTTTAATTCTTTTGCGATCGGCAAGTGTCCACATTTGCAGCTTGGAATAAATTTCTTTTTCCTCCCTAGTCATTTGCCTGATGTGTCTTTTAGCAAACCAAAAGTGATCTGCGGGGTTGTAAGTGTCACTTGCCCAGGTGAACTGAAAAACCATGTCTTCACTTTCACATAAGATAGTGTCAGGGTGTCGTCAGAGATGTACACATGTGCAAACTCGTTGTTTCTAGAAACGTCCCGTAGATTTCTCTGCAGGGATCTGTTTCTCAGCTCACCCACATAGTCCTTTATAGAGTCCCCATTGTAGCCTGCATCCCGAAGCTCATCTAGGTATTTGTCGTAGTCCTCCTCCTCTGTCGTCACGTCAGGTACAGGAACGTCAACCAGGTCAATTTCACTTTGTTGATGTTCAGCACCTGTGTCAGCCGCCAGCACCGTAACAGCACGTGATGCTCTGCAATAATCACGTGCGGGAAGCAACAGTTGCCGCGGCGTGTCGTTAAGAGAGAAGGGCGTGTTGGTGGGTGAGACAGACTGGGTGATGGGGGGCGTTGACATAAACAAACTTGGTGCAGTTTCAGAATTAAACAATGCACTTGCCT
>JASPKP010002608.1:17500-22535 GCA_030674155.1 Stramonita haemastoma
ATAAAAACACTCTTCTCCTCTTCACTATAAACCAACATAAAACAGTCAATTCGGCTTTGATGGAAGCCATAACTCAGCCCGGGAACCGACAGCTTTTTATGATTAAAAAAAAAACCTTCAAAATAACAGCCCTCGCTAACCACCCCACCCCCTCCCTTCAAACGACAGAAGCACGGTTTCCTGTCTACGGCCTAAAAAGAAGTTAGCAGCGTGGGGTCTCTGATGAGACTCAAACCTTTAGCCTCCAGCCAATAGGTCCTTGAGCTTACTACTGCAGCTGTCACTTCCACACTGATGCAGGTACCATGCTGATAATTATGGCGATGCCGGTTAAGGAGTCACAGCGTGTGTATCCGGCATATCTCAGTCAAGGGTACAGGACCCAGTGCTAAAATTAACTCCGTACATTTACCAAGTCCTAGTGTGGTCAGTTCCTGCTATAATTAGCACCAGCTGGGGTGGAATGGACAGCAGCTCACAGAAGCTGAAAGTGGAAGAAACTGATAGCTGTGATTCGCACGGTAACTGATAGCTGTGATTCGCACGGTAACTGATAGCTGTGATTCGCACGGTAACTGATAGCTGTGATTCGCACGGTAACTTGGGGTTCAAGGTGCGAATCAGGTGAAGTGGTCGTTTCAGATTTTATTCCTGGAGGTAACATTACCATAGATTCCATTCTCTTAAAGTCCTTTTTTTTTAGTATTTTATTTCGAGGATAATGCAATAAGCACTCATTTGATTTTTTTTACATCCAATTCCTGTGTGTATGCAGTTTTGTAAATTTGCTTACCCGTTCCCACCGGCACACAAAAGCCTACTCTTCCGAAAAGCGGAGCAGGTTTTAACGTGTGTGAAAGATATTCTCTGTGCGTTCGCACACGGGGTCTCGGTTTATAGTCTCAACTGAAGGACTTTTTTTGGCCGGGGGAGGAGGGAGGGGGGAGTGGAGTCGGCACTGATGTTAACTCCAAGGGAAAATAATTATTTCCTTGAACGCGATTCAAACCTGGTTCGGCAGATCACGAGAGCGATGCGCAATGCTCTGACCAACCAGGCTAGCCTGTGCCCCCGTGGTATATCATTCTTCTGTCTGGTCTGGACAGCGAAGTCTGCAGTCTGTCGCAGTGACCTCACCAGTCCCCTCAAAAGTTTTCCTGGAGCTCTACTGGGAGGACCATGTCTGGTGTCTGAAGTGTGTTGAGGACAGGACAGGACTGTAGGATATGGGATGGAGGGGGGGGGGGGGGCCTGTGCCAAAAAAAAGGCACTGTTCTGTATGACATGTTTTCTGGCGGTGGAGATGGGACACGAGCTAGCAGTGTCTTGTTCGCTATCTTCATTTATTTATTTATTTATTTATTTATTTATTTATTTATTTATTTATTCTTTTATGTCGAGGATAATGGAATAAGCAATCATATGCTTTTTTATATCCAGTCCCCGTGTGTAAGCAGTTCTGTAAATGTCATCTGTTCCTACCTTGGGGGGACGGATAGCCTAGTGGTCAGAACATTGCGCTGGCAATTTGACGACCCGGGTTCGAGTCCGGTCGAGGAAATTTTCTTCGTGGAGTTAACATCAGTGCTGACTCCACTCTCCCCAAAAGTCCTTCGGATGAGACTTTAAACCGAGGCCCCGTGTGCGTACGCACGCAGAACATCTTGCACACACGTTAAATCCTGTTCCGCTTTTCGTAAGAGTAGGCCATCGTGTGCCGGTGGGAACAGATGACAATATTTACAAAAACTGCATACACACGGGGACCGGATGAAAAAAAGCACATGATTGCTTATTCTGTTATCCTCGATATAAAAGAATAAATAAACAAATAAATAAATAAATAAATAAATAAATAAATAAATACCGGCACACGATGGCCTACTCTTACGAAAAGCGGAACAGGATTTAACGTGTGCGCAAGATGTTCTGCGACTTGAGATCGTGACATACGCAGCTCTGTCCAGCTCAAGAATGTCCCCCTTTTCATCTTTTTACCCTCTATCTCATGTTCGAATGCAAGCATAATTATCTGCGAAAATAAACACTGTCCATCTTATGTTGAAAACTTAGCCAGTTATGGCCTGAGGTATAGACAACACGAACATAAAAATTTTAATGTTCTTGCATGCAATTTGTAACATGACGAGAGACAGGCTCTCCTGTGTTCTTTTGCCTCTGTAACTCCTCAGAGAATTACGAGGGGGGGAGGGGGGGGGGGGTAATCACTAGTATTTTGTTTGTTTCTATTTAATTAGGAATATGTTATTGCTTGCTCTCTCTCTCTCTCTCTCTCTCTCTCTCTCTCTCTCTCTCTCTCTCTCTCTCTCTCTCTCTCTCTCTCTCTCTCTCTCTCTCTCTCCCTCCCTCCCTCCCTCCCTCCTCTCTCCCTCTCTCTCTCTCTCTCTCTCTCTCTCTCTCTGTGCGCGCGCGTGTGTGTATGTGTGTGTGCGTGCGTGCGAGTGTGTGTATGTGCATGCGCACGCTCGCGCTTACAAAAGCGCTTATGTAGGTGGTTTATTGGCGAAGATACAGCCCTCACATGACTGCAAATGAAATGAAATGTATTTACCTTTCATTCTACATTAATTCATCTTCACTAATTCTATTTCGTTTTTTTTTTTAATTTCTATTACGTTTTATATTCAATTTATTTGTTTGTTTAGTTCATTTCATTCGAAGCATCTATGTATGCATTAACATCGTTCTGTTGGGGTTTTTTTATATGACGTATATAAATTTTCAACCTTTTCATCCCAAACTCGGAACCGTTCATGAGGAAACAATGGGAAACACAAACATAAAACAAACAACCAAACAATGAACACACACAACCACACAATAAATAAACAATTTAACAATAAGCAAACATACAATACAAACACGCGAATAAAGGCATCAGATCTGTATTTGACATCAAGCCAAATGGGATACGAGTTTGTTTGTTTTTTCTACAGCACCCTGTCAAGCTAGTGAACAAACAAAACACAACTATTCAATTTCTGCTGTTTACGTGTTCAGCTTTCAATATATAGAGAAAGGAAGGAACTAACAAACAAACAGACGAACAAAGGGTGTATTGAATGAAAGAAAGATAGATAGGGGGCAAAAGGGGAAAAGGAAAAGGAAAAAGAAAGAAAGGAAGGAATATAAAAAAAGGGGGGGGAGGTGAAGCTTCCACATAATAAAAATTCATATCCCGATTCTTTTCAAGAACAGGAGGAAGAAAAAAAAATAGAAAAAAAGGAATGACGGAGTGAACAAAAGGACGTGAGAGGAAGACGGATAGAAGAAGACGTAGATGTGTAAGTGGAAGTAAAAAAAAATCAGGAAGAAAAGAAGAAACAAAGGAAGAAAGAAGGAAGGAGGAAAGAAGGAAGAAGATAATGCTTACAACAGTTTATGTTCAGATTCCTCTTACAAAAAAAGAAAAGGAAGATAGATAGAAGAACAAAAGATGACAGGAAGAAAGGAAAGAAAAACTGACTGTTTTCATGTCTGGCTGGATGGACAGATCGCAGAATGGATGAAAGAGAAGGAAAAGGCAGGGAAGGAAGGAAGGTGTAAGCAGGGACAGAAGAAAATAGAAGGCAATAGGGGAGGGAAGGATGGAAGAGACGAACGTACCAACAAAAGAATGTTACGCATGCAATAACTTATATTTCCATTATTCTGGAGAAAAAAGAAATGACAAAACGAAAGAGGGGAAAAGTAGAAGGAAGAAATGAGAGAAAGAACCTTAGAAGATGGGTGGAGAAAAAAGAAGGAAGGTGAGATGGAAAGAAACAGAGAGGGTGTGTGTGTGTGTGTGTGTGTGTGTGTGTGTGTGTGTGTGGTGTGTGTGTGTTTGTGTGTGTGTGTGTGTGTGTGTGTGTGTGTGTGTGTGTGTGTGTGTGTGTGTGTGTGTGTGTGGTTTCTGTCTGCCTGCCTGCCTGCCTGCCTGCGTGTGTGGTGTGTGTGTGTGTGTGTGTGTGTGTGTGTGTGTGTGTGTGTGTGTGTGTGTGTGTGTGTGTGTGTGTGTGTGTGTGTGTGTGTGTGTGTGTTGGTTTCTGTCTGCCTGCCTGTCTGTCTTTATGTATGAGTGTGTGTGTATGTGTGTGTGTGTGTTATGCGCGCGCGCGAGTTGAGTGAGTGTGTGTGTGTGTGTGTGTGTGTGTGTGTGTGTGTGTGTGTGTGTGTGTGTGTGTGTGTGTGTGTGTGTGTGTGTGTGTGTGTGTGTGTGTGTGTCTAGGACAGCTTTATCATCGATTCTGTCAAGGGAGCAAATAACAAAAAAATGGAAAAAAAACTCGGAAAGAAACAACATAAGAAGGTAATAAATACAGAAAAAATAATACAAAACATAAAAACCAAAATGAACAAATCCATAAAAAGAGAAAAAAAATCACAAAAATCACAGCAGTAAAATTATCGTTCGTTCAGATTGTTTTGCATATTTTTCCCCGCTATAATTTTTTTTGTTAGAAAAAAAAAAAAAATCACATATTCTTATGCTTAGCTTTCCTTTCTTTTTGTCCTTGCTACGTCTTTTTGTTGCTGTTGTTGTTATTATTCTTTTTCGTCATCTGTCTTTGTTGGTTTTAGGATGGGACATTTGTTTTGTTGTGGTGATGTTTCTTCGGGTAAGGTTGGAGGGAGTTTGTGGTTTCCTGTTGCGTGAGTTGATGTTTTCAGCGAGAAAGAGACAAAGAGAAAAAGAGAGCCACGGGGAAAGGAAATCATCTGTAAACTAGTTTTCTAAAGAGCGGCAGCAAACGCAGCTCGGAGGTCACTCTACTCGTGATAGGGTTGTTCGGAGGTTTTTTTGGGTTGGGTAGGTGTTTTTTGTTGTTGGTTGTTTGTTGTTGGTTTTTTGTTATTGTTGTTTTTTTTGGGGGGTAAACCCAGCACATAGCCCTCTCAAACAATAAAGAAAAATACAAATATGGGGGGCAAAAATATATTAAAATTCAGTCACTGTTTCCTTTAGCCAAACAGTGCCAAGAAAATAAAACTATGAAAAATAGACAAAATAAAATAAGAATTGGGGAGGCAA
>JASPKP010002609.1:7500-10000 GCA_030674155.1 Stramonita haemastoma
GGGACAGGATAGCCTGGTGGTTAGAGTGATGCGCTCGTGATCTACTGACCCGGGTTTGAATCTCGTTCAAGAGGATTTTTGCTCTGGAGTTTGCATCAGTGCCGACTCCCCTTCCCCCTCAAAAGTCCTTCAGACGAGACTATAAACCGAGGCCTCGTGTGTGAACGCACCCAGAACATCTTGCGCACACGTTAAAACCCGTCCCGCTTTTCGGAAGAGTAGGCCATTGTGTGCCGCTTGGAACAGATGTCAAATTCGACAAGGCTGCATACACGCGGGGACTAGATGTAAAAAAAAAAAAAAAGGACATGAATAGTTATTCCATTATCCTCGTAATAAAAAAGATCCTAGGGGATATCAGGGAGGTGGGGGTGCTGTCGGCATAAATAACATTCCACGGTCTGAAAATAATATGCTATGAATTCCCTCTTTTCTATCCCTCTCCTTGTTTCTACTTTGCTCCTTTTCTACCTGTCACCCTCTCCTTGTCTATTCTATGCCTTCTTGGTCCTTTCTCCTGCAATCTTTTTTTTTTATCTAGAGAAGGGCTTAAAAGATAATAATAATAATAATAATAATAATTATCTTCCGTGCTAAAGTCGGATGCACTGGGCTTTACTTGTTTATGCGCTTAACGAGTGTGCAACGCATTTTCGCTCATATGACAGAGAGCAATAATTATGTGCTATCTGAACGTTCATCAACGACAACGACGACGACGACTATGAAGAATTGCAAAAAGAATTGCGAAGAAGAAGAAGAAGAAGAAGAAGACGAATTCCAAAGGAGAAGGTGGAGAAAGACGAGAAGGGAAAAAGGAGGAGGAGGAGAAAAGAGGAAGTGGAGGAGGGAGGAGGAGGAGGAGAAGAAGAAGAAGAAGAAGAAGAAGAAGAAGAAGAAGAAAGAAGAAGAAGAAGAAGAAGAAGAAGAAGAAGAAAGAAGAAGAAGAAGGAAGAAGAAGAAGAAGAAGGAAGAAGAAGAAAGAAGAAAGAGGATGAGAAGGAGAGAAGAAGATGTAGAAGAACAAAAAGGAGAGGAAGGAGGAAAAGGAGGAGGAAGAGTGGAAGGAGAGGAAGAGGAAGAGGAGGAGGAGGGAAAGGAAAAGGAGGAAGAGGGGAAGGAAAAGAAGGAGGAAGAGGAGGGAAGGAGGATGATAAGAAGAATATAAACAAAACAGGAAGCTACCTTATTGCCAACAGAAATCTTAGAGGAATTGATTACTTTTCTTTTTATTAATTGCAGACAGCTCATAAAACATAAGTGAAGAATATTCATGAACAAAGAATAAATTTACTGTGAAAGGAATGAATGCTTTTTTAATTCTAACACTTTTTTTTCTTGTAGGTAAGTTTTAACAAGTTGTCAATAACTAAGTAGATATATGTTTTTGTACACATTCACGAAGCTCAAATTTTTTTTAATGTGCACTGCTTTTATCATTATCACTATTAGAAGAAGAAAAAGAACGAGTAGTAGTAGTAGTAGTAGTAGTAGTAGTAGTAGTAGTAGTAGTAGTAGTAGTAGTAGTAGTAGTAGTAGTAGTAGTAGTAGTAGTAGTAGAAGCACCAGCAGCAATAATATTGCTATTATTAATATTACTATAATTACTATCTACCATGGTTCTCGGGAAAATGATACAGGGAGACAATCACACGGTTTCTGGAAGATAATCCCACTTATCTCCCTTTATCTGTTGTTTGGCCGTAAATGCCAGCTGAAATAATGCCAGAATCATCTACCAAACAGTAATGTGCGCTGTCTGTCTTAAGAAAACCTCTAGTTATCTCCATTTTTATGAAAGAAAACGATAAATCAATCAAAAACAAAATGTGTGTGTGTGTGTGTGTGTGTGGTGTGTGTGTGTGTGTGTGTGTGTGTGTGTGTGTGTGTGTGTGTGTGTGTGTGTGTGTGTGTGTGTTGTGTGTGTGTGTGTGTGTGTGTGTGTAAGGGGAGGGGTGCAATAATTTTTACACAAAATGATCCCGGAATTTTTTTTTTAGATGAAAGATAGTCCAGTGATGACACCTAAAGCTGGATTTCTGGTAGATCTGTGGCTTTTCCTATGCCAAAGGAAAAGTGTCCCATAACCTATGTGGTCGTTGGGGAGCGACGCCTCAGAGACCTCAGCTTCTCTAGGGCCAGCTTTACTTACTTACCGCTTTACTTTCCCTGACTTTAAAGAGGGCAGGTACCCATTTACAGCTGGTGAACTGGGGAGGACTGTACTGAAGCCAAAGCGCGCAAACGGTCACCCATCCAACTAATAACCACGCTCGACACTGCTTAACTTGACTTGGGGAAAGCGAGCTCTCTGACCACTTAGCTATTCCGCTCCCATTTCTTAAAGGGCCTAAATATTTGACATATTGGAAGATCAAAATCAATGAAAAGAGACATGGAATATGTTCAAATTTTTCAAATTGTAGAGTCTGTTTCATCACTAAATCGAGTTGTTTGTTGATTACTATTCTATTGCATCTATATCTAAAACAGAATATTT
>JASPKP010002610.1:0-2500 GCA_030674155.1 Stramonita haemastoma
AACCCAAATGGATTCAATGTCATAAACATCAAAGTTGTATAGTCTTTTAAAAATAAGTGAGAAAGCGAAATATATTAATAATCCAGTGAACTTGGGTTTGTGTGGATCTTGGTGGAAGATCTGATATCCTGGAATATCCATGCATGTGTCAGTTACATTAATTGGTGAAAGTCGAGATTCAGCAAGGCAAAACAAATGAAACTGATTCCCATGGTTGTACAGTATGGTCGAAATATATTTTTTGTTAGTTGCAATGTAGATATTCAGATAACCTACAGGAGGCCTTGCTTAGTGGGCCACTTGTCTGAAGTCAGAGACATATGTCCATATTAATTTGTTTGTATTTATAAACGTTTAAGCAATCTATCAAACAGGAGACCTGATTATCAAATTTTCAAACAAAAAAACAATAAATGAATGTAGGTTTGTTTTTTGTTTTTTTTATTGTAAACACGCAACAAAAGACCAAATGAGCTAACACACAATTTCAAAAGCTAAAATATAGCAACACAATCAAAATCTGCAAGAAATCAATGTGTTATAACAATAAAATGGATGAATCCAATCCTGTTATTATGTAGACAATATAGTCAAGACATAAAAAAATAATAAAACACAAATTTTAAAAAAAAAATTGGGGGTTAACTAAAAATAGCAGTCTTTTTGCTAAATCGATGTCATCGATTTCACACTAAACATTCATATGATACTAAAGGCTGCTCTCCCCAGGCTCTAGAGCCCGTTGCCACAAGTGCAGCACCTACCCTTTTTTTTTTTTACTTCCTCAGGGATGGTGTCTAAACACTACACCTGTGTGCATGCTGGTTTTTTTTTTTTTTAATAATTTTGTCATCCCCTCATGGCCTCTCATCTTGCGTGCCCAAGATGTTCTGCGTGTGTTCGCACACGGGGCCTCGGTTTCTAGTCTCATCGGAATGACTTTGACATTCAGTTGATTTTTTAGAAAGGGCGAGGCTGGGTACGAACTCAGAGACCCACGGTTTACATATTGGCAGGTGAACGTCTTAACCATCCTGCCACCTTCCTTCCTGAAGGAAGATACAATGACCATACAAAGAAGACACAATGAAGATACAAAGATACAATGAAGATACAAAGAAGATACAATGATGAAGAATATAGTGAGGAAAGCAAACAAAATATATGCAATTATTATTCCTCACAGAACTAGTTCAAAACTCAAATTGACACCAAGGCAATAAGTACTCTGTTGCAAGAGTCTCTGGTATCTCGATATACCAGCTAGATATAGATCTAATAGGTAACTGATCCACTGAAGCAGACTACTTATAGATCACACTGTAGCACAACATTGATCAACATCATTTGATGTTGGGAGGGGGGGGGGGGAGAAAAAAAAGTGGGGTGGGGTGGAAGGGTTGGGTGAAAGTATTCCTAAGGAGAGAGAGAGAGAGAGAGAGAGAGAGGAGAGAGAGAGAGAGAGAGAGAGAGAGAGAGATTTTCATTCACGAAAATTTGAAGTAATCATTTATCAATGTGAACATTAATTTATGATATTTGGACACTTACTCATACTCATTCATTAATGCAGATTTTCATTGACGAAAATTTAAATAATCATTTATCATTAATGTGAACATTATTTATGATATTTGGATACACACTTATTATTTAGAACATTATTCATGTATGTTTAAACCCAGGTTGTAGGGGAAAAAGTCACAGGAAAAAAAGTCAGAAAAAAGTCACAAAATTGGGTAGGAAAAAAAGTCACAGGAAAAAAAGTCACAATCAGTTCAAACAAAGCCAAGTAAAATCCATTTTACAAAACACACACACACACACACACGCACACACGCACACACACGCACGCAGGCCAGAGAATAAAAGTAAAATAAGAGCAATATCATCAAGAAAAATGTGCAGGGCAGGACAATGCATACACACACACTCACACACACACACACACACACACACACTCACGCACGCACGCATGCACACATGCACGCACGCACACATGCACGCATGCACGCAGGCCAGAGAATAAAAGTAAAATAAGAGCAATATCATCAAGAAAAATGTGCAGTGCAATACAATACATACACACACTCACACACGCACGCAGGCACGCGCGCACGCACGCACGCACGCCGGCCAGAGATTAAAAGTAAAATAAGAGCAATATCATCAAGAAAAATGTGCAGTGCAGTACAATGCATACAGACACACACACACACACACGCACGCACGCACGCACGCACGCACGCACGCACGCACGTGCCCTTGTGACTTTTTTCCTGTGACTTTTTTCTGTGGTTTTTTTCCTGCAACTTTTTTTTTTCCAATTACCCAAACAGGCCCAGTGTGCAAACGCACGCAGACTGCGCACAGGTTAAATCCTCTTCCGCTTTTCGTAAGAGTAGGCCATCGTTGTGCCAGTGGGAACAGATGACATTTACAAAACTGCACACACGGGGGGACTAGATGTAAAAAAAAAAAAAAAAGCACGAGTGCTTAT
>JASPKP010002610.1:5000-10000 GCA_030674155.1 Stramonita haemastoma
TCCTACTCTTACGAAAAGCGGAACAGGATTTAACCTGTGCCTAAGATGTTCTACGTGCGTTAGCACACCGGTCTCGGTTTAAAGTCTTCATCTGAAGGATTTTTGGGGAGAGTGGAGTCAGAACTGATGTTAACTTCAGGAGAAAAATCCCCTCAACGGGACTGAATCCCGGTTGTCAAATTGCCAGAGAGAGAGAGAGAGAGAGAGAGAGAGAGAGAGAGAGAACAATAACCATAATTTTTTATTGCTTTAAACTGGTAGGCAGAAGGCTCATACAGCAACAAAACGTCTCGGTGCAAGGCCAGTCCATGACATGGAAACCACAGCATTGATCTTGCAATGTAGGCTAGGCTACAGCAAAATACGAAACTCTTTACTGTCCAGATAGGTTACGGCATTCCTAGCCTTTCTTTCATGGAGTCTTTGTCACACACTGTTAGGCCTAGGCCTGGGGGAGGGGGGGGGGGGAGGTGAGAGAATTTTTTTTAAAAAAAGATCATGTACTTTGGTCCCTGTATAATCAGTGTGTGTGTGTGTGTGTGTGTGTGTGTGTGTGTGTGTGTGTGTGTGTGTGTGTGGTGTGTGTTTCCCTATCAGAGTGGCTTTTTTGTTTTTAAACAGAATTTTGCCAGGGACAACCTACTTGTTGCCGTGTGTTCTTTTTCGTGTGCTAAATAATTTTGTTTATCTCTCATCCCAAAGACTAACACCAAGACCACCACTCGCAGTCTAATGGATGGGGGTAAAGTTTTGGGCCCAAATGGGATTCTAACCACCGTACATTCCAACCCAGACTTTTAGCTTTCTGGACAGGCCCTTACCTCTACACCACCCATCTGTCAGGAATTTTGAAAGATCTAGTAAACATTGATCATATAATATAGGCCTGGCTGTGCATCATCAAAAAGTTTTACATCACCCTCCTGCAACTGACTTGTGCTGTTACAAAGTAATAAACACATGTGATGTGTTGCCTAGATCCATACAGTATAGGAAGGAAGGTGGCAGGATGGTTAAGACATTCGCCTGCCAACAAGTATACCGTGAGGTTCTGGGTTCAATGAGCGCTTATTAGGGGCAACCCAAAGCGAGGCTCCGCTAGGCGTCGCTTTAGTTGTTGGAGTGAGACATACTTGTCTGCTACATTGAAAAATAGAGTGAAAGGGCCTGGTGCCAGTGAGAAAATCGTTCGTAATTATCTACGGCCAAAATGCCGAGATACTGCGCCGTTTTCGGGTGCAATAATGAATATGGGTTTCGTTCACCCACTAAAATTTCAACCAAAACCTCGACAAATACGTTTTCCACTCCGTCTCTTCTGTGTTGTGTTGTGTTGTGTTGTGCTGTGTTGTGTGTGTGTGTGTGTGTGTGTGTGTGTGTGTGTGTGTGTGTGTGTGTGGTGTGTGTTGGGGGTCGTAAAATTGTTGTCTTCATTTCAACTTGTAATCACAACAATGTGGTGGTGGACAGTGTGTGTATGTGTGTGCATGCGTGCGTGGGTGTGTGTGTGTGTGTGCGTGCGTGCGCGCGCGCGTGCACCCATGTGTGTGTGTGTGTGTGCGCGCGCGCGCGGTGTGTGTGTGTGTGTGTGTGTGTGTGTGTGTGTGTGTGTGTGTGTGTGCGCGCGCGCACACGCGTGTGTGTGTGTCAAACTCTGTGTGTGTGTGTGTGTTGTCCCTCTTCGTTTCAATGTATAATTATTATATATTCACCACAATTTTGTGTTAGTCTCTGTGTGTGTGTGTGTGTGTGCGCGGGCGCGCGCACGCGCGTGTATGTATGTGTGTGCTCGCAAGCGAACGCACGTATGTGTGTGTGTGTGTGTGTGTGTGTGCGCGCGTTTATGTGTGTGTGTGTGCGTGAAAGTCAAAGTGTATGTGTGTGTGTGTTTATTTATTTGTTTATTTGTTCTTTTATATCCAGGATAATGGAATAGGCAATCATATGCTTTTTTTACATCCAGTCGCCGTGTGTATGCAGTTTTTTTTTAATGCCATCTGTTCCCACCGGCACACGATGGCCTACCCTTACAAAAAGCGGAACAGGATTTAATGTGTGTGCAAGATGTTCTGCGTGGGTTCACACACTGGGCCTCAGTTTTTAGTTTCATCCAAAGACTTTCTGGGGGGACAGAGTCAGCACTGATGTTAACTCCAGAGGAAAAATCCCCTCGACCAGGAGTCCAACCCGGGTGTCAAATGGTGTCAAATTGCAAGCACAATGTTCTGACCACTAGGCTATCTCGTCCCCCTGTGTGTGTGTGTGTGTGTGTGTGTGTGTGTGGAAGGAGAGGGTATCTATCTGTCTGTGTGTAGGAGTGGTCATGTCCTCTGACGTGGGTTGTCCCCACCAGGCCTATATCAATATTTATTTTATTTCTCTGTGAGTGTGTTTATTTATGTATTTCTTTTACACATGTGTTGACTTATACAGGCCATTGTAGATGCAAAAAACGCAATTTTGAAGACCATAATAAAGGGCAGAGTCGGAGTTCCTTCTATCACGGTGCACAAAATCTTTGTAAATGGCAGCGTAAACAATTCGTTGTCACCCCAGCACTTGAGGGCCACCTATCTCAGTTACTCCCACTGCCTCGCAATAAGCCCTCATTCCCAGCCTCGACCTTTCTTCCCAGTTTGACAAAAAAATATGGAACTGAATGCTAAAGGCATTGGGGGGGGGGGGGGGATGAGACTATAAACCAAGGCCCCGTGTGCGAACGCGCGCAGAACATCTTGCGCACACGTTAAAACCCAGTTCAGCCTTTTGGAAGAGTAGGCCATTGTGTGCCGGTAGGAGCCGATGACAAAATTATTTTAAAAAAAAACATAAAAAAACAGCATGCATCGGTGTACGGCCTCTCCACAACACACAGACACAAGCATGCATGCACGCGCGCGTGCGTGCGCGCGCGCGCACACACACACATACATCCTGACACTCACAAACACACACCACACACACACACACACACACACACACACACACACACAGAGCATTTAATGAAAAAGTCAAAGATGTAGGCCTAATTCCAAAATATAACTACAATAAAGCAAAATGGGACCTGTTTCAATGTTTTCTAAAAGTATACAACACCAGCAGTATACAATCTGATGACATAGATGCGTTTTATGACCAATTTACAAAAATAGTTTTAAGAGTTGCAGATTTTTCTATTCCTAAATGTTCATCTATGAAGTCTGATATACATACAGGGAACATATGGTGGAATGAAGCCTGTGAAAATGCTGTTTTAAAGAAAAAAGTAGCATTGAAAACTTACTCACAAAATAAATCACAAGATAATTATAGATTGTTGAAAATAGCTAATAAAGCATGTGATAAAGTTATTGAACAAGTTAAACTTGAATTCTGGTCCAACTTTTGTAAGCAAGAGGTTTGTACACATAAGGATCCGCAAAAAGTATGGGAAAAGTTTAAGGAAATGAAAAATGGTATACAGCAACCATCTTGTCCAAACATAATTAAAGATAAAGAGTTCCCATCTAATTCTGACAAGGCTGAAGCTTTTGTTAATATGTTTGCTAATACCATGAGCAATACATGTCTTTCACAGTCAGAAATTGCTTTTAGAAATAAAGAAATACCAAAAGATGTGTATAAATATCCTTTTCTTGATGATACATCATTTATAAATGCGCTGATTACAGTGCCAGAACATAAGGATTCATTAGATCTCTTAGCAATAAGAAAACCTCAGTAGGAGTAAATGCTATTTCCAATCAAATGTTGAAACAATTACCAGAAAACTGGATTATTTTACTAGATAGATTATTCCAACAGTGCTGGATAGAAGGTAAACTACCTCTAATCTGGAAACAGTCTATCATCGTTCCCATACTTAAACAAGGTAAATTAAAAAGTGACACAAGCAGTTATAGATCTGTGGCACTTACATCACATGTTGGGAAACTAATGGAAAAACTTATATTGAACAGGCTGGTGTATTACTGTGAAAAAAAATCCTTCCAGTAAATCAAGCAGGATTTAGAAAAAGATCAACTATGGACCACTTAGTAAAGCTGACTACTCAAATTAAACATCGATTTGCTCGCAAAAAAAAAAAATACTTGCCACTTTCTTTGATATTAACAAAGAGTATGACAAGGCTTGGCAAGCCAGACTATTATATAAACTAAAATGTATTGGATTGTCAGGTTCTATCTATTACTGTCTGAAAAAAAAAAATCTTACTGGAAGAAACATTCAGGCAAAAGTTGGAAATTCTAATTCCTCAAGTAGAATTTTACAAATGGGTATACCACAAGGTTCAGTTATTGCGCCCTATCTATTTAATATTTTACTTTCTGACCTCTCGAAGTCTGTATCAGACAATGTTGTTCTTGTTCAATATGCGGATGACGTTTGTATGTGGAAAAGAGTAACAATGAAAAAGATAGCACCAAAAAGACAGTTAAACTATGTTAGAAAATTATATCAGCTTGAATTGGATAGGATTAATAGTTATATGCCTATGGTAGATAGTGGCTTAAGTCTTTCTACAGAAAAGACACAAATGGTGCTTTTTAACAGTGGTGCTGATCCTCATAACCTTCCTGTCTTTAAGATTGGTGATAAAGTTCTAGATTACAAGCCTATGATAACATTTCTAGGTATTACACTTACTTCAAAGTTAACATGGCATTGTCATATTGGATATACCTTGAACAAAGCCAGAAGAAGTTTGAATATTTTAAAGGCACTCAGTAGACAAGTATGGGCACAAAACTCATTAGTATTAAAACATTTTGTGACGCTCCACCACATGAGGAGTCGCATTGCACCAGAGGTCAATTTTTAGTTATTGACTTATTATTAAGGTGCAAAGAAATGGCTATACAATACAAAAAAAAGACTGAAAATCGAATGATTCTATCAAAAGTTATTACAAATTGAAATTATAGACTGCAGAAAATGTCAAAATGAGAAATTGACAAGTTTAGCATCCTAATAGGCGGTCAGAATGAGGGCTTCGCTAT
>JASPKP010002610.1:15000-22531 GCA_030674155.1 Stramonita haemastoma
TTCTGCTGTTAGTGTTCTATACTGTTTTGTTGATTTGGCATTTGCTTAATGTAGGCAGTTTTGTTGACAGTTGGCATTTTAATTGAAGAGCATGATGTTGTATTCTTGATTGTTAATTTTTCAGATTTGAATTTGTCGCTGATCATGTATTTTAATGCATAGTAATGGCCTTCCAGTTAGTAGGGCCATAAGCATTTTGCTCCGACTGTTCATTATTTAACATCTTTTCACATATTTTAAGTGAATGTGAGTGAGTGAGTGAGTGAGTGAGATAGTGAGTGAGTGAGTGTGTTTGTGTGTGTGTGTGTGTGTGTGTGTGTGTGTGTGTGTGTGTGTGTGTGTGTGTGTGTGTGTGTGTTTCTGAAATGCTAACAGACTGTAACATGGAAAAGGACTAGCTGCACTGAAAAAACTCTTTAGAGTGCTTGAACAATTCTTATTACTTAAGGAGACAATGGAAAAATCAGTCAGCCAAGAGACTGGTATGTCAAAATAATAATTTATTTTTTTGGTCTGTTTAAAGGATCACCACAGAGAGTGAGAGACATTGGGAGGAAGGAGCCCTGGACTGGGTGAGCAACAGGGTTTTGAAAGGATGATGCATGAGAGGAGAAGAGAAAGGCAGGGAGATCAAGATGTAAGTTGGCATGAAAGATATCAGAGTATATGTCTGAATGGTCGTCCCTTTTTTTGACTGAACAGGCCCCCCATTGAGATGCTAGTTGCCTGTCAGTATAAAAAGCATCCCCACATTCTGGAAATTTTGTACTCAGACTTCCCTCTTTTCTCTCATTCTGTTTCTGCTTTGTTCATTTTCTTCCTGTCACCTCCTCCTTGTCTATTTTCTACCCTCTTGGTCCACACTCCTGCCCTTTTAAAGATAGTCCACAGGGAGCCCATCAATATTAGGCCGCAGTGGGGCCACCAGCCAGAGGGGCTGTGCACTTCTGCTGGGTCACTTTGGTGGTGTTCAGTGGTGCCTGTTCTGATCTAACATACACAGGACACCACCTACTGAGCCCCCTACTAACGACAGTATCAGCTCAGTCGCGGAGCCAGACTGAGTGAGCAACCCACCCGAGGTGGCAACCTCCACATCGTCCCTCCAACGACCGTCCCCCCGCAAACCTCCAACCCTAAAGGCTTTGACACAAACTCACCACAGGCACATAAGCATATGGGGAAACCAAATCCGAGGTCACCATGAGACCAGAGCAATGGGGGCCACAGAATCAGAGGCATTTTTTTGGTTTTAATTGCATGATGATCAATGGTGAAGAAGATGTAATGCTGCTGCTGTGGAAGTGCATCCGCTTTAAGACTATTTGACAGGGTTATACTCTATGCTTACTGACATAATATATTCCAGCGTCAACCAGGCCTGAGAGATACAGACACCTGCAGTGTTGGTAAGGTAATTAGAGCAACACTCAAATTCGCATCTGTAAAATGGATGAAGCTCAACTGTGAGGTCCCAGTCTCCCCATTGAGCCCACAGCACACTCACTCTGGGTAGGAGCCAGCCGGAGTCTTATGGGAATCGAACCCGCAACCTTCCAGTCCGAAATCCAAGGCACGAACCACTGCGTCAAGGTGGCTGGTGCATAATATGCATTTTCACTCATGAATATTTTATTACAGACAACAGTGGTTGCTGTCAGAGCATTTAATAACAAAGAAGAACTGAACAAGATCTCTTTGCTTAGCCCCTAAGGAATGCAAACTCCCATAGCTGTCCCATGTTTTACAAGCACAGCACTTTGTTTTTCTTCTGTTGCTTTTTTCTGTTGCATCTCTGGCCCATCCATCCTTGTCACTTCTTCCATCCCTCATTTCTCTCAAATTTCTCTGGTCTGGGATCAGTGTTCTCTTCAGCATCAATGGAGAGGGTTGATCAATGTGTTCCAATTTCCAGTGTTGTGTAGTGGACAGTAAAGTGACTGTAGATTAAAAGCCAGGAGGTTGAACTTCACTCTCTGTGATTGAACAAGTTTGGGTTATTAGCTGGTCTTGCTGTACGGGTTTCCACTATCTTTAACCCATTAACTTTACTGCTTTTTCATGGTGTTGTCAGTCATGTTCTAATTTCTTGAAATATCCAAGGGCCCAAAAATCCATTGCTTGGTATATATCTGAGGGGCCCACCTTCTTCTCAGAGGCTGTTAAGGTACAGGGGTCTCCCACAGCTGGCTTTAACTTCTCCAGCTTTAGTTGTTTCAAATAGAAAATGAACTTTAGGTTCTTAATGTATGGATCAGTGTTTCAGTTCTGTAATGTAATTGAGTGCAGGAAGGTTGATGTTTTGAGATGTGATACATGTACTACTTGTTTCATGTTTGTGCTGTTGATTATCTTATTTTTGATTCTTTTATTATTTATCTTTACATATGTTAGTAGTTTCCATTTTCTTTTATTGGTTCTTATTCTTTTCTCTTTTTTTCCCCTGCTCCTCTGCTAGAACTCCTGAGGTTCACCAATTGTGAGATTTTGCATATTATATGCAACCTTTTTACCCACCACTAAGGTAGCCAGAGACAAACTTTGTGGATGGTGTCTAGACATTACACCTGTGCACATGCATTTTATAAAATAAAATAAAAAGTAATCAGTTCCTACCGGCATAAAATGGCCTACTCTGTTGAAAAGTAGAACAAGTTTATAATGTTTGTGCACTAAGTCCTCTGTGCATTCACACATGGGGTCTTGGTTTAAAATCTCATCCGAATAACTTATTTTTCATTTTGAATATTGTCCAGTCTATTATGGTTGGGTAGGCTGTAATCTCTGCTTTCTGTCTGATCTTCTTCAGATGTTTTAAATACTTTATACATAAATTATATCTGCAGTCTTCCTCTGATGCAAGTGTCTCACACATTCTATCTTGAATAATCTTAAAATCCTCTGGTTCAAGTATTCTCTCTCACACAGCATCCTCTCTGTGAATGATCTTACATCTTGCTTGCCTCTCTGATTCAGTCTCAGCCTTTAAAAGAGCTCATAAAATGTAAAATAATCTTTTCCCTTCTTCAGAATAGCTATACCATAGTTAGTGATTAGGATTTCTACTCTGTTTGAGTGTGGAAAAAAACACTGAGGGAAAATTATTCATTTTAAAGGTAATAAATAAGCACCTATATGCTTTTTACATCAAGAGAGAGTTTATGTTGGCGTGCATGTACAGTTTGTCTTTTTACTCTTGAAATGAATAGTAAACAAGAGTCGGAAAAAGAAGAGCCGAAATTTTTTAATTGTAGACTGAAAGAAGTATGTGCGTATAGGCCAGGAAAAAGTCTCTGAAAAAGATCTTTGAAATATCAACCGGAATAAATATTTGCTGTTCTTGGAAGTGCATCTTGGTAAGCTCTTTACAGTATTTAAAATAGAATTTTTAAAAATATGATTTGTATTGTATACACTAATAAATTCACTGACAACACAAACGAACGCATGAATGAACGCACAAATGAACGGGCACACACACACACACACACACACACACACACACACACACACACACACACACACACACACACACACACACACACACACACACACATGGGGGGACGGGATAGCCTAGTGGTCTGAACATTGCACTCGCAATTTGACGACCAGGGATCAATTTCTGTTTGAGGAAATTTTTCTCCTGGAGTTAACATCAGTGCTGACTCCACTCTCCCCAAAAGTCCTTTGGATGAGATTACGAATCAAGACCCCGTGTGCGAACGCATGTAGAACATCTTGCACAGACATGAAATTCTGTTCTGCTTTTCGTAAGAGTAGGCCATTGTGTTCCAGTGGGAGCAGATATTTACAAAACTGCATACACACGGGGACTGGATGTAAAAAAGCACACAAGTGCTTAGTTCATTATCCTCGATATTAAAGAATAAATAAATAAATAAAATAAATACATTTTATACACACACACACACACACACACACACAAACACACACACACACACACACACACACACACACACACACACACACCACGAATCAAATGATTTAAAGTTTTGACCTCTTTTGGGGCACATAGATGTAGAGTAAAAATCCAAGTATCCACACATGGAAATTGACCTTAACCTTTAGCGCTCTGCTGGCGCATCGTGTCCCGAACGAATTATTTTGCCTTGCATCTGCAGGCCCACTGTGTCGCCGAACATAGGGTGTTTAAACTTCGCGGTTCATTGGCTGAGATTCCCTTACTATTAATAGCAAAAGACGTCACTTTCGATTCAAAACGAGGCTAGAGTTTCCTCTGCTGGCAGCCATTTGCATTTTCTTCAACACAACAGGCGACAGTGAATTTTTGAAAAATAAAAATCAACTTTAGGGATTTGTCCATCACCAAAATGGCGGACACCGATTCGGAACGATTTTTGCTGGAAATATCCATCGAATCTGACTTAGAAAACGATTTTGAAGGCTTCAAACTTGTTAAAATAGACTTTGAAGTGACGGTAAGTGATCTAGGTCACAGTAATAGTGTTTCAAGTGAGATCTATGATGATCGCGAATACGATGTACCAAGCGGCCGTAAATATTTGTCGCTGGCCGGTATCATGGAAATTTTTGGTCGAAATGAGATGCCTGATGGTATTTCTGAAGGAAAAGTGTTTTATTTGTTTATAACCGATAAAATTATCACTTTGAGACTGACTGAAATGCCACAGTCCGGTAGAAAATGATCGCGAAGACGATGTTCGTAATCGCCATAACTTTTCGCGGATCGACTTCGACGAAACTTTTGGTCCAAAGGAGATACTTCGTGCTATTTATAAGGAATAACTGTTTTGTTTACTTCTAAAAGACGACATAATCACTTTATTAGTGACTGAAGTACAACAGTTTGGTAGATAGCACACAAAAACTCCATTCAAAGTGAAAAAATAGTAAGTCAACACGGTTCCGGTTTTTGTTTTTATGTCTGTTGTTTTTTTTTCAATGTTAAAACATGCATGCAGAACATATTGCCTTATATGAAAACATTCCTCATTCATTCTTTTATTAATATACAAAATATCAAGTCTCTACATTAAATTCATCCACTTTTATAAAGGTTCTAAATAAGTAGGTGCTCTCAGTTTTTGGTAACCGGAAAAAGAATGCAGGGAGAGGAAAGTGGTCACCAAAGACCCCTTCCCAAGTTAATTTCCCCATCTTTACACATACTGACCTCCCTGTTGGATGCAAAAATTGAAAATGACTTTGTTCTCAAATGTTTTTTGAGATGATATGGACATGGACATTTCATTATGAAAGGAAATCTTGCCCTCAGTTTTAACCCTATCACAGTTGTAGCAAATACATAAATCTTGTGGATGTGGAATACTGTTGTACCTACCAATTTTAATCACTTGAGATAAGGTGTTAAATTTTTCAAAATGAAACTGACAACACTTATGCATCTAGTAGGGTCATTATGTAGCATTCGCTTCCATACATGAGTTGAAGTTATAAAATAAATATTTTCTATTACTTTCAAGAGCTGTACAGCATATGTGAGTAAAATTAATTTATAGTTCTTGTATTTTTAATTTTACCTGAAAGTATGTCTGAATCTCAAACACAGTCAAATCCATGTTCTCTATTTTAAAAATATTTTGATAGTAAGGTGATGTTAAGCCTCTTGTTTAAATATTGTGTGTAAAATATGAATAACATTTACAGGAATATGTCTTCATTGGAGACGGACATTGACACAAGCTGAAAATCTATTCAGTAATCATTCTAGTTTTCATTGAAATTTAAATTTGATAGAGACCTGTTTCTAACTTGATTCATCATTCTTTTGTTTGTTCAGATGGAATAAAAGCTAATTAAATATTTTTTTAAAAAGAGTTAAGTTTTGATTTTTCTAAAATATTTTTGTAACCCCAAATTTCTCAACCATATAAAAAGACTGGTATTACCATAGCATAACTAAAAATCATAAAGTTTGAAAACACACACACACACACACACACACACACACACACACACACACACACACACACACACACACACACACACACACAAAGGGTGAGTAGGAGTGGGATAAGTATTATATGAATGATAAAGTCTTGTTGCATAGCTTGTTATACTTACCTATTACTTTTTACAATGCATACATCACAGGAAAAAGATTTTAAAATCTAGAACAGTCACATGAAACACATGTAAGAGGTACTTAGGAAAAAGCCCAGAAATTATATAGTCAGGTGTTTTGTTTGGTTTATAAGCTGAATGAAAAGGGGGGAGGGGGGGGGGGGGGGGGGTAGATAGTACTCAGAAATGAACAGTAACAGGAAGAACATTGTAAATGTACTGAGTTTGTAAAATAAACAACAATAATTTCACACTTTTACTGCTGGCCCTATCTTTTTTTTTTGCTGGACAAAGATTTTGGGAAAGAACTTAATCCTTTATTGTTGAAGTTTTATTACACATATGGGATAATGTGAGGCTTATATTATGGTTTTTCATGTTTTGAGTGGGTTTGATGGCTGTAGCTGTTGGTGTTCCTGACACACTGAAATTTCTTTTGGATCCACTTTAGTAAGGCTGCATTGTTTATGAATTGGATTGTGGTGAGCACTAATTGTAGAGAGCTCATTAAAGTAGTGTAGAGGTGGTGAGATTGTGAGGACTCTGCTTAACTCGATTCATCTCTCTCTCTCTCTCTCTCTCTCTCTCCTCTCTCTCTCTCTCTCTCTCTCTCTCTCTCTCTCTCTCTCTCTCTCGCTCTCTCTCGCTCTCTCTCCTTCCTCCTCTTCCTCTCACCCCCTCTCTCTCTCAATGTATTTTTATCTCAGTCTTTGCATGTCTGTCAGTTAGTGTGTGCCCTTGTGCATTTTGTGTTCTATTTGTCACAGTTACTGTGAAATCAGGAATCTATGCATTTGATGTAAAAGGTAATAATGATCAGTTTGTTTGTTCTGGCTCGTGTTCATTTGCACAGAGGGTGTTCAGTTTATTTGGGTTGTTCATTTCTAATTCACAGAAGCTGAAGAGGGGAAGGGTCATAGTTTGTTTCCACACAATTATTGCTGTGCATTTAAATAGTTGAAAATGATTGGGGAATATGTTCATTGATGCACAGATTGTACAGTTCATTTATGATTCAGTGAAGCTGAAGAGGGCTGGGGACATAATTTGTTTCCACTTTATCTTTATGGATTAATCATTTGTACTATGTTGCACACTATTTTATCTTGGTTTAAAAACAAAATAATGTAAAAGAGGAGAGAAGTGAAGAAGCAGGTAGTTAGTTACAGGGTCAGACTGATGATGTTTTAAGAGACTAATCTGAAGATGCAGCTTAGTCACCTCTGATAGCTTGTAGTTTGGGGAGGGGGAGGGGGCGTACTGTTGTTTTCCAATCTATCCTGCATATATATATACATATATATATTTATATATATATAATATATTTCCTTCTAATAAATCTGTTAATATGCATGCATACTGGTGTCTTGTTTAGACATCATCTTGAAGTCAGAATGTGGCTTCCTTAATGGTGGCCTAATAATCACATAAATCTTACCATTGG
>JASPKP010002611.1:0-10000 GCA_030674155.1 Stramonita haemastoma
GGGCCAGCATATTGAGGGCGGTGCCATCTCCTCTCCCTCGCTGCTTTACCTTCCCTGACCCTCAAGAGAGTAGGTACCCTTTTACAGCTGGAGAAACTGAGGGACTGTACTGAAGCCAGGGAGCGCAAATGGTCATCCATTCAACTGGTAATCACGTTCGATGCTGCTTAACCTTAGCTTGGGGGAAAGCGAGCGTTCTGACCCCTGAGCAATACCGTCCCCATTCACAGACACAGACACAGACACAGATTCAGACACAGACACAGACACACACACACACACACACACACACACACACACACACACACACACACACACACACACACACACACACACACACACACACACACACACACACACAGATATAGATAGATAGATAGATAGATAGATAGATAGATAGATAGATAGATAGATAGATAGATAGATAGATAGATAGATAGATAGATATGTGTGTGTGTGTGTGTGTGTGTGTGTGTGTGTGTGTGTGGTGTGTGTGTGTGTGTGTGTGTGTGTGTGTGTGTGTGTGTGTGTGTGTGTGTGTGTGAATCAGAATCAGAATCAGAATCAGAATCAGAATCAGAAAACTTTATTGCCATTAAGTCAGAACGAGACTTATTTGACACCAAACGTAAACGTATTTAACATTCTTAAAAGATGTAGATTCTTACATATGTAATGTATCTATGTTCTTGTTCTTCTGGAAAAAGAATCATGCACATATTTGATCATATCTAGCAGACAGTCCTCGTTGTTGAAAAACTTACTCAGATTGTTGTAGTTATTCATATTATTCATTTCCTTAATATTGACATTAGATAGAAAATTTTTTCTTAAATCATCATATAATGTACAAACATCAAGTAAGTGATACTCGTCTTCTATTTTGTTACACCATTTGCATTTTCTTTCTTCTTTTTGGTATATTCATATATCTCCCTTGCTCTATCATTAAATCATGGGAGCTGGTGCGAAATCTGCTGAATAGGCGCCTATAATTTTCATTCCTGCATATCAAAAGATACGGCTCCAATCTGTAAACATGTGAAACAGAGTTGTAAAAATTCAGCTTAGAAAATAACTTTTTTTGTTGATTCCAAAACAGTCTGTATAATTCTTCAAGTTTTGTTTTTATGGCATAGCATAATCTTTTCATATTTAATGTACTATGATTATTCCACACATGCTTGAATCCAATCTTATGAATTATTGTTTTGATTATATAAATCCAGTGATCTTTTTCATTGTTTTGGTGCATTTCATTATGTAACAATTTCAAATAGCTATTTTCTTTTGAATCTATTATGTGAATCCAAAAATTGATTAAATGACTAATAACTTTTAACGTTAATGGGTATCTGCCTAAGTCTCCGAAAACTGGCAAGACCATTGTTTTTTTGTGAACTCCTAATGTCTGTCTGCAAAATTTTGCGTGGGTGCTTTCAAAAGGAAACTGACTGGTTAAGCACATTTTAAATAAATCATCTATTTTGAAGTTATCTTTTACATTACAACCATAAGGAAACCATATTTCACTTCCATACGTTAAAATAGGCATTATTAGGGCATCAAACAACTGCATAACAATATTTATTTTTAGTACACCTCCTTGTAGAGCTCTTTTCAGCGAATAAATAGCTTTGTTACTTTGTTTGACTAAGTGTTCCTGGGCCACATCAAACTTTCCTGACTGATGAAAAACTATACCTAGATATTTATACCTATCTGTAGTTTCAATTAGGTTTTGTCCACATTTAAAATGAATAGGAATTTTAGGTACAGATTTTGTGAAGATTATAACTTTGTTTTTTTCTTTGTTTACTTGGAGTCCCCATTTTAGACAATACTCATGTAATTTATCCAGTTTTGATTGGAGACCTGACTTTGTATTTGATAACAATATAAGATCATCTGCATACATTAAACCTGAGACTACATCATTTTTCGTTATATATGGAGAATCAATCATTCCTATATGTTGAAAGATATCATTAATGTAGATATTAAAGAGTGTGGGGCTTAGTGTGTTGCCTTGATGGACCCCAACTTTTACTTCTATTTCTTCAGATAACGTATCTTTTACTTTTGCATATATTGTGGCATCTGTATATATATCTTCAATCAGATTGAGACATTTACCAGTTATTCCAATTGCATGCAGTTTCACCATTAAAGCTTGATGCCAAATGCTATCGAAAGCCTTCTGAAAATCCACAAAACAAGAATACAACCTTCTATCTTTTGTTTTGCATATGTTATCAACTAGTTTACTTAAAATGAAGATATTGTCTGAAGTTCTACATTTCTTTCGAAATCCAGCTTGTTCTTTGGCAAGTTTGTTATTTTCTTCTAGATAGTTGCATATTCTATTGTTCAGTATCTGGCAAAATAATTTACCGAAAGTGTTTGTCAATGTGATTCCTCTGTAGTTTTCAGGCTTTAGGGGCATCCACCTTTGTGAATAGGAATATTGATGCCTACTTTCCATTCATGTGGATACAACCCTGTATCAAGAACAACATTAAAAAGTAACTCCAGTATACCTAGTATATCTGGGGTGATGGATTTGATCATTTCATTTAATATACCATCCTTGCCTGGAGATTTTTTGTTTTTTAAAGTTTTTATTCCTTCCGTGATTTCTTTTCTAGTAAAGGGCCTGTCTAAGTACGGGTTTTCGCGTCTTGTTAGTAGTTCGTACATGTTTTGCACTTGTTCTTTTCTCTTTTGATTGACAGAAGGTTCTTTTCCTATCAGCTTTTTTAAATGTTCCGTCCATTTTGTGTTATTGAGGAAATTTGTTTCTCTTGTATTTTTTTCTTCACTTATCCTTAATTGTTGCAGAGTTTTCCATAATACACTAGGATCCTTATCTATTGCGTTATGCAGGTTCGAAACAAGACTGCTTTTGAACGATCTCTTTTTCTCTTTTAAAAGTCTATTGTATTCTTTTCTCTTTGAAAAATACTTTTGTCTAAGAACAACTTTGAATGGATACCGATTGATGGCGTTAAGTAAAGATTTTATTTCTTTTTTCATTTCTGCACAATGTCCATCAAACCACTTTTTACTGTTTTTCTTTTTTATTAAAATGTTTCGTTTTTTAAGTTTCAAACTTAATCTTGCTGCATCAGTGAAAATTACCGACAAATTCTCAGCACACTCATTTAATGACTTTTGCACATTTTCTGAATCAATATCTTCTTCATTTTGGTTATATGTGTTTAATGTTATACACATTTTGCGTTTTATATCTTTTATACGTGACTGTACGGTCGACATTTTAAAAGAGGTTTGAAATCTCTGTTTTGAATTTTCATCCCAGTAAAAACTGGGTGGTAAAGCATTCTTTGTAATTTTTTTATTATCTTTAGTATTACTGTGTCTATTTTTTCTCAGATCATTCCTTTTTAACACTTTATAGTTATCTATTCTTGGTATTGAAATGTCTAAATGGACTGGACAGTGATCAGAGTACTCTGTTAATTGATCGACTTTCATATGGCGCACTTCCTTTTGGATAGATTTAGAACAAGCAAAATAATCGACAACACTACAACCTTGTGGCTGAAAACATGTGAAATGTCCTTGCAGATCTCCCAGTGTGCGACCATTTAATATCCTCATTTCATAATCAACACATATATTTATAAGTCTTTTACCATTTCTTTGAAATATTTTATCCATAGAGCACCGTTCATAACAGTTATCATAGCTGTAATTAAATGGTAACTCATAATAGTTTTGTGGATAGTCCATTTGAATGAAGTCTTCTAAACAACCTGTTCTTGCATTGAAATCACCGCAGAGAATGATAGTATTTTGTTTAGATAGATATGCAACGTCTTGTTCTAGTTTATTCCATATGTTCATTGTGTGACGTTTTCCAAAGGAAGAATATTCAGGTGGGATATACACTCCACCTATACATGTATCACTGTCATAAGGACCATTTAAGATTTGTACCCATGCTATATCAGCATTATTTTGAGGCAAAAATTTTACAAATTGACGATACTTTTCCTTTACAAAAATGGAAACACCACCAGAAGCACCTGATGCTTTACTGTTCAGTGGTCTGCAGTAGTGTACAGATATATACCCAGGGAGCATTATGCTATCTGTGTCTTTTTTTTCTATGTGCGTTTCTTGTAAGAAGATTAAATCATAGCGCATTAACATATTTTCTACTTCTACATCCTTAAGTTTATTTGTGTTAATTCCATCAATTTTCCCATGAATACTTCTGATATTCCACGATAAAATTTTCATCTTTAAAGTAGATATCGTAATGTTAGTATTTCTTTTTCTTTCTTTCTTTTTTTTTTGAGGGAGAGATGAACTAGAATGCAACTGATACCTATACAATTTTACCTCTTATAATCTAATTTTTGTTTACATGTCAAAACATTTTTCATTAACAATTAACATTTTTAAAAGAGGAAATATGACAAGCAAGCAAGCATTAAGAAAAACAACCAATATGCATGCTGTATTACTCTATCGGCATGAGAAAGCAATATGGAGCACAATACAGTTATCATTCATTCAAACATATTCTTGTTAGAAGCCATCTGCATATTAATACAAAACGGTCTTCATTCCATTCAATAATAAACACAACTTCTAAGGTATTTTCAAATCTAAAAATCCATACAGTGAATAGATCCAAGTCATTGGGGGGGGGGAGGGGGGGGGGGGGAGGGGTGAACCACTTGAAAATGATGCCACTGACAAGTTATGTCACTATAATTACATAAAAATATTAATGACATCATCAGTTACGTAGAATATTTTAGCCAAATGCTGGAAGAAAGTAGTATGTCTGTTACAGTGCTTTTTTTTTTTTTTTTTTTCTCACCCTACTGCATTCCCTTGTAAGGAATTATTTATTATATATTTTATTCCACATTTGCATGCGGGCTGGTGTGTGTGTGTGTGTGTGTGTGTGTGTGTGTGTGTGTGTGTGTGTGTGTGTGTGTGTGTGTGTGTGTGTGTGTTTCATTGTTTGCGTGCACATGCTCGGGCATGTGTGTGCATGAGTGTTACAGTAGGGATGGTAGAGCCAATGATGTAGGTGACGGATGAAGGTGGTGGTGGTGACAGTGGGGGGAGGGGGGGTATATGTGTGTGTGTGTGTGTGTGTGTGTGTGTGTGTGTGTGTGTGTGTGTGTGTGTGTGTGTGTGTGTGTTTGCGTGAGTGTGTGTGTTTGCGTGAGTGTGTGTGTGTGTGTGTGTGTGTGTGTGTGTGTGTGTGCGTGAGTGTGTGTGTGTGTGTGTGTGTGTGTGTGTGTGTGTGTGTGTGTGTGTGTGTGTGTGTGTGTGTGTGTGTGAGGACATTGACAAAAAAGACATTGTGGTTTGTGTGTGTATACATATAAATCATAATGTAAATGGTAATAGTAGGGAGGGCTGTAAACAGCAAAAACTCTTAAGACCATACACATAATAATTCATTCGGTTGTTCATCTGTGATCAGGGCCGATTACTATACTTTTGTCTGGAAAGCTGGTCATGTTCTGAAGGATAATCTTCACTGGCGCTAAGAAGAGTGGTGCCTGTGATGAAGTAAGCTGATAAGCTAAGCTGATGCCAGACATCGTTTTTAAAGGGATCTGGATCCTTTAGTAAGAGTGGTAGTTCAAGGCTGGCACAGACGACTAGGCCTCTTCTCGTGCCGAATGAGTAAGCTTCTTCTTGTTTAGAACTGTTTAGCGCTTCTGTAGGTAGATAATGGGATGTAACAGTATGCCATTTTTGCCCAAAATTCCGCGAAACATTCATACTTATGACGCAAGGTCTATTATTGTATGGCTCAAAATTTCAATTTTAATCACTTACCTTAGCTGTACACACACGCGCCCGTACGCCCGCACACACATACACATACACACGCATGCATGCACATTCCGGTCGAGGAAATTTTCTTCCTGGAGTTAACATCAGTGCTGACTCCACTCTCCCCAAAAGTCCTTCGGATGAGACTTTAAACCGAGGCCCCGTGTGCGAACGCACGCAGAACATCTTGCGCACACGTTAAATCCTGTTCCGCTTTTCGTAAGAGTAGGCCATCGTGTGCCGGTGGGAACAGATGACAATATTTACAAAACTGCATACACACGGGGACCGGATGAAAAAAAGCACATGATTGCATATTCTGTTATCCTCGATATAAAAGAATAAATAAATAAATAAATAAATAAATAAATAAATACACGTGCGCGCACACACACAAACATATAAACACACACATATGCATACGTATGCACGCACTCACATACATACATACACATGCACACACAGACAGACACAGACACACGCATACACACACACACACACACCTGCAAGAATCACCAATGGTGATATTTTTCCGTATGCAACCCTTCGCGTTTCATTAAGGTAGCTGCATTCCAACTTCAGTGATAATTTCTGAGCATGACACCAGTGTTCTTGCAGTTTCTTTTTTCGTCATTCGTTCCTACTGGCACACACGTCCTACTCTTCCAAAAGATATGGTGTGCGCAAGATGTGAATGCAGTTGTACATGGGACTTCGGTTTTTAGACTCATCTAAAAGACTTTCAGGGAGAGGAGTCAGTTCTGATGTTAATAACCCAAACGGGGAAAAAAACCCTTCAAACAAGCATCTGGATGGGGGCTCAAACCCACGCCATCAGATCGAGAGCTCAGTGATTGTACCACTCTGCTACTCTGCCCCCTGGTTCTTGATATAACTGTTTCTACTGAAGTATCCGAGATTTAAAATTTTATGAGGTGACAGCCCCGATATGGCCTATGTGGTGGGTGGGGTTATAAACAGCATGATTGGATTGGACTAGATTCTACTGAAGCAAGCATATTTTCCCCATTGTTTTGTATAAACTTTCAAGATAAAAAAACCCCAATAAACAGCATATCCATAAAAGACAGAAATAGACAGAAAATACTGCAATGCCAAGAAAGACACACTTTCGGAACAAAGTTCAGCATCGGCTGTATGATTAATGGGTATGGTGAAAAGAGCAATCAGAAACCTGCTAGCTTTTCTCTCCTTTATTTATCTGTCAGAGACAATCTTCCCGGCAATCCTCAATCAAAATGTCAGCGTTATAATAAATGAGGAGACGATGGGTCAATGGAATCAGTAGGGAGGTTGTAGACGGAAGTGTATATCCACCATTTGCTTTGTCTGTGATAATGAAGGTTTCGGTCTGAATATCTGGTCATACAATTATATAACTAAAATTAATGGCTATTATTGACTTGAACACAGACAAGTGAAGAAGAGGAAGGAGCAGCATGGATAAGTGCTCAGCAGTGGAGAAAATAATCATGAAATGGGGAACAAAAGGAGGTATGAAGGCACAGAGGGCTTCCATCTTGGAGACAGACTAGCTAGCTTTCGTTTTATAACCTGACCTTTTGTTGCAAGAAAATGCTGAATGGAGCGAAATTATTAACATCAACAAATGTGCAACCTTTGCCTTCATTCTAACATCCTCTCTGCCTCTGTCTCTGTTTCTTTGTGTTTCTGTCTGTGTGTGTGTGTGTGTCTCTCTCTGTCTCTCTGTATCTCTCTCTCTGTCTCTTTGTGTGTCTCTGTGTCTCTGTGTCTCTGTCTGTCTGTCTGTGTCTCTGTCTGTCTCTGTCTGTCTCTGTCTGTCTGTCTGTCTCTGTCTCTCTCTCTCCTATTAAGGTGCATCTGAACTGCTGTATTGCAACGAAAATAACTGTTGACATTTGTCTCATGCAGCCTGACTGTCATATTCTTTTCTCTGATGTCGTTCTCAGGATCCATGACTGCAATGTTCTGGATGCACTGGGTAAATAGGCTTTGTCAGCATGGACTCAGTTTGAAGTATACTCAAGAAAGATTTAAGTTTGAGAAGAGGCATCGTCTGTGAATATCCACTTACACACACATATGTACACGCACACACACACACACAGACAGACAGACAGACAGACAGACACACACACACACACACACACACACACACACACACACACACACACACACACACACACATACACACACACACTATAAAAATGAACAAGCCAGGAAATGGTATAAATCTAATAAGTGAAAAATAATTAAAGAGCATCTTGTACAAAGTTCAATTCTCTTTCTTTTATCATTCACCTTTAGCAAAAAAAAACCAACAAACACCCCAGAACAAAAAGAAAGAGGATTTTTTTTCTGTCACCTTACAATCTGACAGCAACTACTGTTGTCTGTCATATGATGGAAAATGCGTTGCGTTGCCATTAAGCGCCTGACAAGTCAGGCCCAGCGCATCAGACTTCAGTGTGGCACTGACTCTACTGTTTCAGCTTAGCAATCTTTCTTCTTATCTTTTCACTAAAAGATCAAGACAACCAACCAAGAAGAGGATTCTCAATCTGAACAATTCATGACTACACAGACGGTAACAGAATAACAACCATCAATACCAACACAGACACAAGGAGTCAGAACCTAACCCAGAATCAGACTGACAGTATAACTGTTTGGCAAAAAAGAGTGACCAGAAACCAGTCCTCTCTCTCTCTCTCTCCTTTATCTGACAGAGACAATCTTCCCAGCAATCCTCAATCAAAATGTCAGCGCTGTGATCAATGAGGAGACGGTGGGTCATTGGACTCAGTGGGGAAGTTGTAGACGGACACAGAAGTGTAAGGATACCGTTTGCTTGTCTGTGATAATGACGAAGGCTTCGTTCTGAATGTCTGGTCATAATGTCTGGTCATTATATTTTTTAAATTCCTGTCATTATCACGGGCACAAATACCAAACATAATAGGAAGGAGCATGAAGGGTAAATGCTCTTTAGGGGAGAAAATAATCATGAATAAGGACAAAAAAGGAGTTATAAAAGCACAGAGGGCTCCCATCTTGGAGACAGACTAGCTAGCTTTCAGTTTTATAACCTGACCTTTTGTTGCAAGAAAATGCTGAATGCAGCGAAATTATTACACACAATAAACGTGAAATCATTGTCTTCATTTTCACTTCCTGCGCCGCCCCCCCCCCCCCCTCTCTCTCTCTCTCTCTCTCTCTCTCTCTCTCTCTCTCTCTCTCTCTCTCTCTCTCTCTCTCTCTCTCTCCTCTCTCTCTCTCTCTCTCCATTTCCCACTAAGGTGAATCTGAACTGCTGTACTGCAACGAAAATAACTGTTGACATTTGCCTCATGCAGCCTGACTGTCATATTCTTTTCTTTAATATCGTTCTCAGGATCCATGATTGTTATGCGCTGGATGCTCTTGGTAAAATGGGCTTTGACAGCATGGGTTCAGTTGGAAGTCTACTGATTAAAGAGTTAAGTTTGAGAAGAGGCATAGTCTGTACATACCCCCTTACACGCACACACGCACGCACACATACACAAACACACATAAACATACACACACATACACACACACACACACTTACTAACTCTAAAGCAAGCAGGAGATAAAAAGGACTCACAGAGGAAACATATTTTTAGAAAACCTCTCTGATTTAATTTGTATTCCTCATTCTTTACTCATGCAACGTAAAAGCCAGAACAGAAATGTTTACCCCCCCCCCCCTCCCTCTTTGTGGTTTTATAATCAGCCTGTTCTACACTGATTCCACTGCTTCACCTTAGCAAGCTTTCTGTTAATCTGCCCACTAAGATCAACAAAACCAAGAAGAAGATTCACAATCTGGACATTTGATGACCACACAGAACAACAGGCAGCAATACCAACACAGACACAAACATTCGAAACAAAACCCATAGTCAGGCTCAGTGTACAGCTGTGAGGCAAAAGGTAAATGTGTCCCACAACCTATGTGGTCCTAGGGGAGCAAGGTATCAAAGACCACAGCTTCTATAGGGGCCAGCATAGTGAAGGCGGCGCCCATCTCTTCTCCCTAGGCCCTCGCTGCTTTACCGTCCCTGACCCTAAAGAGGCAGTTACCAATTTACAGCTGGGTGAACTGGTGGACTTAATTGAAGCCAAGCCAAGGCATGCA
>JASPKP010002611.1:15000-22515 GCA_030674155.1 Stramonita haemastoma
CGTCTCCTTTATCTACTCTTACCTCTATTTCTCAACAAAACAATTACAAAAACACACCCCAAAACCCAATACCCCAACAACACACACCACACACACACACACACACCCCAACACACACAAAACACCCCAACAAATTAACACATTTTCCAAACCCACCCTCACCCAAGGAACCTTCAGATCACGGTGTGCCCTTTTTCCCCCCCTCCCATTTGCAGACCACCCCCGCACCCCGTCCTATTTTCGTTGTAAAACCCAACCCCGGTCCTTTGCCCTGAAAAGGATGGACAGACCCTTTCCCCCATCTTCAATTTTTATCTTCACCTCAAAAAAACCCCCCTTTAAAAGGGGGTTTTGGTTTTTTTTTTTTTGGGGGCCCCCAAATATCCATTTCCCAACCCAAACACTCAAACCACAGTGCTTGTGGGTGTGGGGTGTGTGGTTTGTGTGTTGTGTGTTGTGTGGTTTTTTTGGGGGTGTGTGTGTTTTTGGGGGTGTTGTGTGAAGTGTGTTTTTGGGTTTTTTTGTCTGTCTGTCTGTCTCTCTTCTCTCTTTTCTTTTGTCTGTCCCCTTTTTTCTGTTAAAATAGTGGGTTTTTTGAAACGTTACCCGTGCTTCGTTTTTCCGGGTTCTGGCAATTTGGGGTGAAAAAAACCCTTGGGTTTTTAAAAGGGGGGATTTTGAGGGTCATGATCCCCCTGCTCCTCTTTTATCCTTTTTGGGGGGACAAAAATAAAAAATTTTTTGGGGGGTTTTAAAGGGGAAAAGAGCTGTCGGGGGTTTTTTTTTTTTTTTCGGGGTTTTTTTTTCACGTTCTGTTTTTTGAAAAAAAAAGTGTATGATTACGTATGAGGGGTTAAAAAGGGTGTGATAGAATTAAGGTGCCCTTTTTAAAGAAAAATTTTTGGGCTTTTTTAATTGGGATAAAAAAATCCAAAACAAAAAACATTTCCCTTTTGTCACCTTGGAGCCCCCCCAAAGGGGGAAAAAAATAATCAATTGGGGAAATGGGGCCTTTTTTTTTTGGAGAAAAACAGTCACATAAAACACAAAAAAAAAAAAAAACTTTTTTTGGGGGTGAACCTCAGGCTCGGGCCAAAAATAAAAAAAAAAAAAATTTATTTTGGATTGACAGCGGGGGAAAGTTTAAAGCAACATTGAGAAACAACCAAATTAAATTGTTTTTTTTCATTTTATTTTTTTTTTTTTTTAAACCCCTTTTTAGCCCAAAAGCACTTTTTCTATGCGTGAAATTGGGCGCCCCCCCCCGGGGGAGCGCATCGCAACAAGTGCAGCGCCTACCCCTTATTTTATTTTTTTTTTTTCCTGTCTGCAACGTATTTGTTTCCCTATCGAGTGGCTTTTTTTTTACTTTAAAATTTTTCCATGGAAAAAATCCCTTGAAGCCCTGGGTTTTTTTTTACGTGCGCTAAAAAATTTAGTGTAACATAGGGGGCCCCCCCTTTTTTTATTCATCCGAAAGTTTATAGCTCTTTGATAACAAGGTAATTCCAAGGCTGTTTTCTCCCCAATGGTTTTTAAACTTGTTTAAGAACTTTGTAGCTTTACAGATTAAAAAAAAATTAAAACTAACTCTACTGTTTTTCCCTTTTTACAATGTCCAAGGGGGCCCAAATAAAACAATCATATTTTGGGGGGAAAACCACACAAACAAAAAGAAAAAAAACAAATCCCGGGGGTTACTGAAAAAGCGGGTTTAAAACAAAGAACTATAAAATTTTAATCATAATTATTATCAAAAAAAAAAAGTACAAATTCTCACGGGTTTTTTTTAAAAGATAGGGAAAAAAAAAAAAAACCGTTTTTTAAAAAATTTTTTAATACTTGAATAAAATTTCGGACATTTTAAACAATTTCAAGAAATATTTTTATTCGGGAACTGATGCGCAAAAAGAATTGATAAATTTTTCTAAAAGGGATTGAAGTGGAAACCCGAAAAGCCAAAAATTTTTTTTTTTAAAAAACCCCTTCCATAAATTTCTATAAGTAAAAAAAATATGGTATTGTTTCCCTTTTCTTCCCCCCTCTCAAACACATCACACACACACAAACACACACAGACACAAAAAACCCCAAAAACCCCCAGACACAGACACAGCACCACACACAAAACCCCACAAAAACCCCAAAAAAACCCCACACACCCCACACACACACACACAAAACAAAAAACACCCCAAAAGCAAAATTAGCCCTCCCATGCGCCCACTCTTTTTTTCCAAAACCCCCTGGAAAAACCTTTTTCCCTCAGTCGGGTGCTATCTCAGACAAAAAGCCTGACAGACCGGTTTTGTTTTTTCTCCTCTCCCCAAAACCCCCCAATCCAGTCCTCCCCTTTGACCCCCCACCCCAGAGCTTTCACGGGCCCTTTGTCCTTCTCTGTCTGCCCCTTTTCCTCTTTGGACACAATGGGGCTGGGGTTTGTCTACAATAGCCCGACCTTTTGGGGAAATTACTGTTGCTATTTTTTTGGTCTTCAAAATTCCCCACGCAAAAACTTTTGACTTTGAAAAAACTTAGATTGCAATTTTGGGGGTTTTGGGGGGGAGGGGGGTGGGGGGGTTTAAACCCCCAAAGATAAATGTTTAGGATTTGTGTAACAAAACTGTGTTTCGGGGGGAAAAAAACGGGAAAAGCGTCCCCTTGTTATGGTTTTAAAAATGAATTATGGGGGTTTAAAATTTTCAGCAAGATAGCATTCAATTTAAACCAAAAGTGGTGAAAAAAGGGGGGGGGGGGGGAAAAAGAAGATTTAAAAAGGGGAAACTGAAATGAAGGAAAAAAAGAAAAAAGAAACCCCTTTAAGGGAAAAAATCCTTGTTGTGGTTTTTTTTGTCCCCCCCTTTTCGCTGAAAGTCGTTGTCTAACTTATAAGGAAGAAACCCGGGGGTAGGAAAAAAAAAATTTTAAATTTTTCGGGGGGACAGCAACGACCTCTCTCTCCCCTCTCTCCCCTCCCCCCTCCCCTTTTTTTTCCTCCCCTCTCCCTCTCTCTTTTCCCCTCTTCTCCTCTCTCCTCTCCACCACCACAACACACCCAAAAAAAACAAACAGACACACACAAAACACACCACACAACACACACCCGGACACACACAGACACACACAGACACACCCCCCCCACACACACACCACAAACACCACACACACCACACCCCCACACACAAACACAACCCCCACACACAATCTCCCCATGCTGCCTTTTTTTTTCCAAAACCCCATTTTTAACCCCTTTTCCCTCCAGGTCTTCTCAACAGAAACTGGCTGCAGATCCGTCTTTGTTCTTCTCTCCCTGCCCACACCAACCCCCCTCCCCCTTTTATCTCCCCACCCAGAGCTGTTTTACAGGGCCTTGTCCCCCCTTTCGTAAAGTCCCATTTCCTCGGGGTACAAAGGGGTGAGGCTGTGTCTATCGTTTTTGACCTCTTGGGACTTACAGGGTACTGTTTTTTGTCCCTTTAAAATTTTTCCTAAAAAAACTGTTGACTTTGAAAAACTTTACTGAAAATTTTTGTGTTTTTTGGGGGGGGGGGGGGGAGGGGGGGGTTGGCAAAGATAGATTTTTAGTAAGATTTTTTTGGGGTTTGTGTAACAAAACGGGGGGGCTGCTGGGGTAAAAAAAATATAAAGGATGGCTTCCCCCCTTTGGGCAGGTTACCTAGTGGTTAAGGGGCGTGCTCGCAATTAAAACCCCCGCTTTCAAAACATGTTTTAAAGGGGTTTTTTTCCCTTTGGGGGTTCACATCAGGCGACGCCACTCTCCCAAAAAAAAATCCTTTAAAAACGAAAGGGCCCCGTGCAAACACACCCCAAAACTTTTGCCCAACGAAAAAACCTTTCTGTTTTTACAAAAATTTGGGGCCAAAACTGTGGCGGTGGAAAAAGATAAAAAAATTTTTCAAAACTGCTAACCCCCCGGGAAAAGGGTTTTAAAAAAGGGGCTTACTTGATTAATCCTCAATATTTAAAGGGAAAAAAAAAATAAATAAATAAAAAAATAAATAAACCCATTCCCCTTTTTCATGGGAAAAATATATGAAATAGGGAGTAAAGTTGCTTTTAAAAGGCCAAAAATTTTTCCAAAATGGTGGGGGGGGGGGGGGGGGGGGGGGGGGGGGGGGGGACCATGTTTTAAAAATTTTTTGAATTTAAATGAAGAATTTTTAAAAAAAACATCCACTGAACTAAGGCCCAACCCTTTTTTTTCTTTTAAAAATTCCCTTTTTTTCACCTTCGTCCCGTTGTTTGTTTTTCCCGTATGACGCAAAAAAAAGCAGGAGCAGAACAAAAACCACTGTTTTAAATTTTTAGTGTACAGCCACTCCTCTCTCTCTCCCCTCCCCTTCCCCTTCTTTCCCCTTCCCTCTCTCCCCTTCTCCTCCTCTTTCTCTCTCTCTCTCTTCTTCTCCCCTTTTTCTCTTTCCCCTTTTCCCTTTACTCTCTCGTCTCTGTTTGTCTCTGTCTGTCTGTCCCGTCTGTCTTTTGTCGGGCTGTTTTCTGTCCCGTCGTCGTCTGTCTGTCTGTCTGTCTTCTCCCCTCTCTCTCCTCTCTCTCTTCCTCTCTCCCCCTCTCCTTTTCTCTTTTCTCCCTCTTTTTTCCCCCTTTATTTCCCCTTCTCCCCTTTCTCTCTTTTTTTTCCTCCCCCTGTTAGGTAAATTTTTTTTTTTTAGGGTTTTTTTTGTCTGTCTCTTGGGCCGTCTTCTGTCTCCCTCTCTTAAAAAAGGCCAACAAAGCCGGGGGTGGAAGAAAACCCTCTTTAAACACCAGGCCCCCCGTTTCCTCTTCCCCGTGTCCCCTTTTTTTTCCCCTGTCTGACTGTTTTCTTGGGCTGCTGCTTTCCCGCTGGGCTGTCTTTTTTGTCTGCCCCCGTCTGTTGTTCCTCTTCTCCCCTCTTCCCCTCTTCTCCTCCCCTCTTCCCCCCCCCCCCCCTTTTCTCCTTTCCCCTCTCTCTCTCTCTTCCCCCCCTTTTTTTTCCCTCTCCCTCTCTCTCTCCTTTTCTCTCTCCTACCCCCCCCTCTCTCTCTCCTTTTAGATTTATCTGTCTTTTTTGATTTTTTGGAGGTCTGTCTGGCTTTTTTCTGCCCTGTGCGTATCTGTTTTCTGTCTGTTTAAAGGCAAAAAGCAAGAGGGAAGAACACTGCCAATGTTAACACGGCGTTTAGCCAGGGGCCAAAGGGACCCCCTACCGTTTGTCTTCCGTCCCTTCCATTTTTCCCCTAAGGCCCTAGGGTGAGGAATTCAGCAAGACGCAAAGGCAAGTGTGTGTGGTGTGTTGTGTGTGTGTGTGTGTTGTGGGTGTGTGTGTGTTTTTGTGGTGTTTGCTTGTGGTTTTGTGTGTGTTTGGGGTGGTGTGTGTGTTTTTTGTTTGTGTTTGTGTTGTGTTGTTGTGTGTGTGTGTGTGTGTGTGTGTGTGTGTGGTGTATTGGTGGGGAAGAGGGGGGGGGGGGGGGGTTGTGATATACAGCGGAAACACGCAGAATTTGCGGTTCCCCACATTAAAATAAGCTATGTTTATTGTGAATATAAAATGCAAATAGACAGATGATTACATTTGAATTAGTTTTTAGCTGGGAAAACCAGAGAAAGTGATTGATAGAAAAAAGATAGATAGATAATAGATAGATAGATTAGATAGATAGATAGATAGTAGATAGATAGACAGACAGACAAACAGACAGACAGACAGAAGAATAAGATAGATAGTAATAGATAATAATAGATTAAAGAAATAGATAGATAATAGAAGAAGAAGATAGATAGAAGATAGATGATAGATAATAGATAGATATTAGAAGATAGATAGTAATAGATAGATAGATAAAATAAATAAAAATAGCGAGAACTAGAGGGATGAAGGGAGGGGATGGAGGAGGATGGATGGATGGAGGTGGAGGGAAGATAGATAGATAGATAGATAGATAATAGATAGATAGATAGTAGATAGACAACAGAAGACAGAAGACAGAAAAACAACAGACAGACAACAGACAATAGATAAAAATAGATAATAGATAGATGATAGATGATGGATAGATAGATAGTAGATAGATGATAGATAATGATAGATGATGTAGATAGATAGATAGATAGATAGATGGGATAATAGAAAATGCTAATAGCTAGTGGGGGAATGGGGGAAAATTGGATGGATGGTGGATGGAGAGGGATAGATGGAAAATGGATAGATAATAGATAAAAAGATAAAGATAGAAAAAATAGATAATAGATAGATAGATAATAGATAGTTTTAATAGAAGAAGAGGAGTGAGTGAGTGAGGAGGGGAGTGAGGGAGTGAGTGGGGTGAGTGAGGAGTGAGTGAGTGATGAGTGAGAGAGACAGGGGGGCGGGGGGCCCCGGCAGACAGATAACAAAGAGGGAGAAAAGAAAAAATTTCAAAAGAAGGGGGAGGAAATAATATAGGGGTTAAGAAAGAGGAGGGGTGTGTTTGGGGGGAAAGGACGAAAATATGGACAACCAACAGATAATCAATAAGAAAAAAAAAAAGACCGTCGAACAGATAAACAGTAAATCAATAGGGGGAAAAGTATCGTATGTTAAAAAGGAAGACAAAAGAAGAGAGAGAGAGGAGAAAAGAGAGAGAGAAGAGAGGGAGAGAGGAGAGAGAGAGAAGAAAAAAGAGAGAAGAGAGACTAGAGACAGAGGAGACAGAGGAAAACAGGGAAGAAGAGGGAAGAGAGAAAAGAGAGAGGAGAGAGGAGGAGAGGAGGAGAGAGAAGAAAAGGGAGAGAGAGAGGGAGAGAGAGGAGAGAGAGGAAAGGAGAGAAAGAGAGAGAGAAGAGAGAGAGAGAGGGAGGGGGGGCGAGCCCCCCGGGCCCCCCGGAAAAACCCCGAACAAGTAGAGCGGCAGACAACAACAAACCAATACCCCCCCCCGACCCCACCAACACCAACCCCCCCAAAACAAAAACAACACACGCAACCCCCACAGCACAACACACACACCAACACACACACACACACACACCAACACACACACACACCAACACACACACCACACACCACACATACACACCCGAACCATTAGAGAAAAACAAAAAAAAACAAAAAGCACAAGACAATGAGACCATAATTGAGCAGTCATCAATTTTTAAAATCCTAATTTTTCCCTTTAAAAAAAAATTCACAAAATTTCAGGGCCCGGTAAAAAAGGAAAAGAATTTGGAAAAAAATTTAAAATTGAGAACACCAAAACGCAATTTAAAAGGGAGTGGAAAAAAAAGAAAAGGGAAAAAGAAGGGAAAAGGGGGTAATTGGTTTTGAAGATATTCATTGCTGTGGGGGTCCCAGCCCTGTTTTGTTTTCGTGTTAGAAAAATTTGAGGAAGTGTACAATAAGTCCCCCCAGGGGGTTTTGGGGGGAGAGAGAGTTTTCTTTCTTTGTTATGCCTGTGTTTTGCTCTGGGTTTGCTTCTGCGCGTGTAGGGGGTTTTTGTCTATCTATCTTTTTTTTTCTTTGTTTTTTTCTTTTTCTATTAT
>JASPKP010002612.1:0-5000 GCA_030674155.1 Stramonita haemastoma
CAGAATCACCACTGAAGCACTAAAAGTTATTTCTGATGGTATAAGAGACGATTTTTCCTTACTCAACCCTACCACTCACTTTCAAGAAGGTAGTCCCAGATCATTACAGTGATAACAAGTCACACTTTGCCTGCTATGCTGGTGTGATATTTAAGATGTAAAACTCTTGCCAAGGGAAATGTAAATCCAAATGCCGGTCAAGAAAATTTTAATCCAGAAAAAGCAAACACAAGACACATGCCAGTATTAAAATGTGAATGCTAAAACAAGACTTCCTTGACAATTAGTCTTCCTACAGACCTTCAGGAAATATAAACACAAACGCTAGCAGTGGTTAACAACAAACATGCTGAGATTATAAACAAACATTGCAGCATTTTAAGAATTGGCCAGTATTGCTAGAATGGATTTTCTCCAATATCACTCTCTGACTTCAACAGCAGAAAAACTACGTAGTACTTTATTTGGAATACCATAAACAGCCCAGTAGCTTGATGAACGTCTGCTGAGAGAGGAACCCAACAAGTCATCCTCTGACACCTCCGCACAAAACAGGGGCATATCAACCTCTTGAAACTGTGTCTTCACCTCTCATCTCTTGAAAGCCTGATCCTGTTAGTTGACTTCAAGCTATGGGTTTGTATTGGCAAAGGTTTTAGCTTCATTGCCTGGATGATTTGGAATCAGCAGAAAAATTGAGAACAAGTGGCAGCTTTACAAGCTAGGAATAGCTGACAAGGCCTCCATCACTATGACCGTGTTTGAGGAAAAAGTCGCAGCAGAAAGATTTTTGCAACAATCTCCCTCCAAAACAACGGTACTACTTGGACCTAGTTTGAGGGAAAATCGCAGCAGAAAGTGTTTTTGCAACAATCTCCCCCCAAAACAATGGTACTACTTGGACCTGGTTCACACATGGTTCCACCAGCGTATCTTGTCATCATACCTAGCCTTTACCGTGAGCTGACTATGACAGAGACCAACTGACAACTGCACAGACTGGGCTCCCAATTGTAATGTCTGTGTTTTGCTAGTTTTGAACGGAAGTCAGTCTCTGATCCAGCAGTTAAAGTCAATGTTTTCAGATAAATAATTTACTCAGGATGTTGTCAGAAGTAAAAGTGTCCAAATACACTACACCACATTGGCCATATAGGAGACGCTTGATTCAAAAGCCTACCAGTAAATTCTTGGATGTATGCTTGAACTTTCTGTGTTACCCATAGTGTCAGTCAAAGTTGCATGCTCTTCTTATAAAAAAATTATTGGATTTGTTTTAACACATGCACAAGATGTGATGGTGTGCATTCAAGCTTAGCAATAAACCAGGTTTTCAATGGATGTTCAAGTTGTCACTGTGTATGTACACCTTTTGTATTAGATAACAGTATCATCTACAACACTCAAAAGAAAATGAGGCGCCCATGAGAATCAGTGATGAAGACCAAGGAGAAAAACACACTGAACTGGAATGCATAGCCATGATCCAGGATAAAGCCTCTTCATTCAGATCACGTCCAATATTCCATATAAAAAGAAATCCTGCTGTCTAGTATATTATGACATGGACTTTGTTGCAAAGATGAGGGATAAAATGTCACAATCTACGTTTTCCTCTTGGCACTGTTAGTATAATTAGCACCTATAAGCCATATTGTATAGGTTGTACATAATTCAAAAATGACCTTTTACTGTGATTGAGTATGATTCACAAAATTACTTCACCTCAAGTACATAGTTTGTATCATCAGTGATTTGAATTTCTTCAAAAAATCTTTTAACATTGAAAAGCAAAGCAATATTCCTCAACTAACTAACTAAGAATAAATGCCCACACTTTATGGTAGCTTTATATTTTTCTGGTCCAAACCAAAATATTGTTTTAGTTGTAATGTAAGCAAGTGTCAGAGCCTACTTGAAAATGTTGTTATGCTATAAAATGCTTGTGCAGTGACCCTCTGTATCCACTACGAGATCTTGGCATAGAAATTTATATCCTTTTTTAGAAAGATAAATCATCTGAAGTCAGAGTAGGACCGCCTTTAGGGAACAGTGTTTGAAAGCAGTCATGGATGCAAACTTTACACCCTCAGTATCAGAGTGAATCTCTGTTGGGAAACAAGATTCAGTGCCCATTCTGAGTAAAGCTGGAGCGTGCTCAATTACAACTTACCATGGGTATGATTGGTGACAAAGCTAATGACCACGCTTTCTTTTGTCCGGTGGACGTCAGCAGTAACAGGGCACACCAGAGCCACCTCTCCCTTCTGCAGCCTCAGTGTTTCCCTCTTCTGGTCACACAGGTTTCCCGTCACGGAACACACACATCACAGAAAACAGCAGAAGAAACAGAAGTAGCGCTCCTGCCCTGTCTGTTGGCAAAACAATGTTGCGAAGATGTCAGTAATTTCTTGCGTTAATATATTAATTATTAATATTAAAGCTAATATTGCACTAGGATACATAATTATGAGTCAAGGAACACGCACAAACAGTTCATTCATGATGACGTAAGAAAGTTTAGAACTAGCATTTAACTAAGGTTACGTAACAACTGTTTTACTCTTCCCTTCAGGCATTGTTTGTTTCTATTGAGTGAAAAAAGAATTCTAGTGACTTTCATTAAATCACTAAGCATAGATTTAAAGAAGAAAGTTGAACTTGAATTCTGAGTTTAAGAGCAGATTGATGTAAAAAAAACTCTGCTTGATCTATCTTTCTATCTATCTGTCCCTTACTGGCCACCATGGGGGAACCTATGAAGACTTGACAACCAGTTCCCTCCATTCCTCTCTCTGTACTGCCTTTCTCAGGGTTTGGTTGAGTTCTAGGCCTGTCCGTTCGCTGATGTTGTCCTCCTATCTCTTCCTTGGTCTGCCTCTTTTTCTTCCTCCTTGGACAGTGCCTTGCAGTATTGCTTTTGTTAGTGCTTGATTTAAAAGAATAAAAGTGACGTTCCAAAAACGGTGAAACTGTTGTTTATTACCAAAGAAAAGACAGCTCTGCATAAAATATATTTATGTAACGAAAAGCAAACCAAAAGCACGATATCATGATAAAACTATTTGCAATTAGCAAATCTCTCACAACAGTCTGAAAAATATTGGTAAGAATACTTGCTTCAGAAAAATCATTCACGTTGTGTAGAAACAAAGAGAAAGTGCAAAATAAATTTTTTTTTTTTGTCTACTGTACTTCTCTGAACACTAGCATCCTGCCTGTTGTGGTGTAACTTTTCTCTTGCAGTGTGGTGGTGTCTCCCTGTTTCTGGTTGTTATCAGTTCTTGGCAATTATATACCATCTGCTGAGAACTTTAGTGCTGCCTGTGACTAATATGCTAGATTTTTCTCCCAGCGTGTTGCATTCCCTTCCGCTTCAGATATCCTCCCTCAAAGAGACTGCACTGATCCGAGGGTCAATTGTTGGGTTTTGGAGGAGGGTGGCGAATGGCTTTAGTCAATGTGCTTTTGCTAGATTTGATTGCTTGTATTAGTTTTTAGCTGCTTTGTACTTAAAAATCTGAAAGGTTTCAGTTTAATGCTCTCATAGCAGAAGTCTAAGATGTTGTTAGTAATTTGTAGTTGTAAATTCTTTTTTGTCTTGGAAACAGTTTTTCAGCTGTTTCTTACATGCTTTAGATCAAGCCATAAACTATGAGTGTTGGCGTTAGTGTCCACAGAATCCAGTAATACATATCTACTTTTTGTTCATACTTGACAAGCTGAGAGAAGTGGTGAGAGCAGCAAATTGCTACTAAAGAAGATAAATCATCTGGAATGAGAGGATCCCTGCAACCTTAAGCTAGCTCAGAGGAGACGAGACTGTAAGTATATGACAACTCGGCCAAACATGTGGGGAAAATGTTTATGGCTTAAAGGTAGTTACAAGCTATCAGAGTTTCACTTCAAAGATATGTAACCAAACCCAATGCTAGAACTACAGAACGATTAGATTTGTCAGCCACCAAGACACGCTGACGCTCAGAATCACTCTGCACAGACAACAACCAAGCTGAAGAATGGCTCACAGAAGACCAAGCTGCTTTCAGGCCTGGAAGGAGCACACGTGAGCAAGTAGTTGACTATTCTCGTAATTGAGAAAATCCCAAAACACCCGAAATATCATTTAACATCATTTACCACAAAAACATTAGGCAAGGTAACCTATGACAGACTGTGGCAGATCCTCAAAACGGTTGTAGTTTATGAAGGACTGACACACGTTCTTCAGGTAATTAGTGAGTCTGCAGTTTTGTATAAGTGCATTTCTGCTTATTTGGTTACAGATAATTATATGACTGCTATTTCTCGGCTAGAGCTCCAAGATTTGCAGATGGTGAACTGTTTGTGTATAAGATTGTTTTTGCCCACCGTTAAGGTAGCAGCATTCAGACTTCGGGATCGATGTTTAAACACTTGGCCTGTGCACAGTCAGTTATGTCTTTTTGCTTTTGTCATCCATCTTACTGGCACAAATTGCCTACTCTTTTGAAGGGCACAACGTGTTTTACTGTGTACGCAAGATGTTCTGCGTGTTCTGCGGTCTATGGTCTCAGTCAAAGGACTTTCGAGGAAGTAGTGATGTACACCAGTACTGATGTTTACTCCATGTGAAAAGTCCCCTTGAACGGGCATCCCTGTGGTTGGCCGTCAAGTTACAAACGCAACCCTCTGAACACAAGTGTATCTCTTCTTTCCCGCTGTTTGCATTCGAAATGATTCTCCTTTATGCCTATTTGTTTATGCATGCTTGTGCAAAGGATGATGTTTAATACCAGGACTTGCTGTAGTGAAGAATGATCCATGTGTGGCATGTCACTATAATTATTTCTTGTGACAAATGCACTTTCATCAGTTTACTGGCGGCATAGAAAGCACTCACAGACACCACATTTTTCGACAGATCTATACATATTGTCAGTTCACTGACGACAGTACTAAGATCTCACAAGCAGGCCAGAAGAACAAGCTGGCAGTGACAGTGTGGGGATCAGAGCTGG
>JASPKP010002612.1:10000-22497 GCA_030674155.1 Stramonita haemastoma
ACCTAACCTTATTTGGTAGTTAGTCTAGTCTACTTTTAGCTGATCTTTTCCCCTACATAGGCAGGATAGATTACATATCACATTCTGCGTCACAGTGTTGTTTACCTTCTTGACTGAAAATAAAATGTAGGGCAGAATAAGACCTCCAACCCTGTATTTATCTACATGCAAACCGTTGGTATTGAAGTGTGCTGGGTCAGTATTAAGAACACCACGACAATTACAGAGAGCACATCCCTCTCTCATCAGCATTACTCTCTTCTCCTCTAGGGGTATTCCACTATCCAGGCAGTGTGTGTAAAGCAGGCACAACCTGGCGGAGCCCATTTTTCTTGCATGCTAGGTACATTGTTGTATCCATGCCACTGGTCATAGATGCTCTGCTATGGTTTAGAAGGTAAAGGGGTGGATTTTATGTGCGCTGAAGAAATATTATTAAAATTTATTTACTTTTATTAAGTGAAGCTATCTACCTATTCTGTTTTTTGTTTTTTTTAATATTTCCAGGATAATGGGAAAAGTACTCAGGTGCCGTTTACATTCAGTCCACGTGTGCAGGCAGCTTTGTCAATTTTATTATCTGTTCCCACTGGCATACAATGGCGTACTCTTCTAAAAAGGCAAACAGGTTTAATTTGTGCTCAAGATGTTCTGATGGTGTTCACAAGCGGAACCGGTCCTCAGTAATATTAAGATGATAAATACACAATAACACAATATGATACAATGACTTGATGCATAGTATACTACAATTTGATATAACATAGTACAGTGTAACGCGGTATGGTATGAGAAAATGTCATAAGATAATGATATATGATGTAACACAGCATAATGCAATCACATAATATGATATACAATGATATGATATTATGATACTATTATGGTATGATATGATAATTATACTAAGAATATACTATGATACAAAGCAATATAACGCAATACAAAGTGATAAACGTGATAAATAATTATAATAGGCTACACACACACACACACACACACACACACACACACACACACACACACACACACACACACATGCGGGCGCACCACACACAAACACACACACACACACACACACACACACACACACACACACACACACACACACACACACACGCACACACACACACACACACACACACACACACACACACACACACACACACACACACACAGATAGAACACAGGAAGAGAGGGAAGGAGAGTTTGCCCTGTTTCTATTGACTTTTTTTTTTATTATTCTGTTCATCAGCTACAGCATAGCCTTGGCCTGTTGCTGTTTCCACTCTGATATCGGATAGGGAAATAGAATCCCGGAGTTATGACTCAGTATGTATGTCTTTTGGCAATGAACATAGTTTTCACAAAAGTTGGTTATGTAGGATATACAAATTAAACTCAAGTTCATGTGCAAACACTGTGACAGAAGACTCAGTCGTAACAGGCAAAGCAAAAACAAAACAAAACGAACAAAAAGATGAGTGAATCAATCTACTAATATATTTATCTGTTTTCTTGTTTATTGTTGTTATCAATAACTATTGCTGTAGCCCCTTGCTGGCCCACCGTGTGTGTGTGTGTGTGTGTGTGTGTGTGTGTGTGTGTGTGTGTGTGTGTGTGTGTGTTGTGTGTCTGTGTGTGTGTGTGTGTGTGTGTGTGTGTGTGGTGTGTGTGTGTGTGTGTGTGTGTGTGACCTCACTTCCTGCATGCTGCTAAGAGGTTTCTTCTTACAACCAAGTATGTGGTGCAGATTGTATGCCTGGTGTTTGTGTCTTTCGTGGCTCTGACAGTTGCTCCGCCCATAGCAGACAACTGTTAACGATAAAAGACATTGCGTGTGTATGTATCAGGAGGTCAACCAGCCGTTCACCTAATAGTCCCATTGGGTTTCACAATTCTGGAACCTTGGGCAGTCTTGGAATGCTGCTAGTGCGGTTTATATGAATATAAACCCGGGCCCGTGTGCGAACGCACGCAGAACATCTTGCGCACACGTTAAATCCTGTTCCGCTTTTCGTAAGAGTAGGCCATCGTGTGCCGGTTGTAACAGATGACAAAATTTACAAAAATGCAAACACACGGGGACTGGATGTAAAAAAAGCCACATCCATTATCCTCGATATAAAAGAATAAATAAATAAAATAAAGAAAGAAACAAACACTGTGACGGGATATTCGTTTATAAACAAACGAACAAGTCGATCAGTAGCAATTAGCATGTCAACAGATACATTTTGGACAAACAGATGGATCGGTGGTCTAGAGGTAACGTGTTAGCCTAAAAAGCGAAAAGTCCGGGTTGGAGTGTGCGGTGGTTCGAATCCTGTTTGGGCCAAAAATTTTCCCCCCATCCATTAGACCATGAGTGGTGGTCTGGCTGCTAGTCTTTAGGATAAGACGATAAACCGAGGTCCCATGTGTTACATATCATTATCTAGCGCACGTAAAAGAACCCATAGCAACAAGAGGGTTGTCCCTGGCAAATTCTGTAGAAAAAAAGCCACTCTGAGAGGGAAAGAAATACAGTTGCAGACAGGAAAAAGAAAAAATAATAATGGGTATGCGCTGCACTTGTGGCGACGCACTCTCCTCCGGAGAGAGTAGCCCGAATTTCACACACAGAAATCTGCTGACATTAAGTGGTATAAAATAAAATAAAAACCAGCCAATATCCCACATTGAGTTACCCAGGAGGACGTTTAGCCCTCGATATATCAATCCATCAATTTAAAAAAAAAAAGTATTTATTTATTTACTTATTCTTTTATATCGAGGATAATGGAATAAGCACTCATGTGCTTTTTTACACCCGGTCCCCGTGTGTATGCAGTTTTTGTAAATCTTGTCATCTGTTCCCACTGGCACACAATGGCCTACTCTTACGAAAAACGGAACAGGATTTAACGTATGCGCGATCAATTCATCAATCAACCACCCAATCAATCAATCAATCAATCAATCAATCAACGAACAAGCTAACCTCTTGATAATTAGTCTGTTAACCTATAGTTCAAACAATTAAGCAAAAATGGCATTGTAAATGAAATGTTAAAAGTTTGTTGTTGTTTTTTGTTGGGCGTTCCCCAACCTCACCTCTGGTTGTCACCCACAGTCTGCTCTCTCTCTCTCTCTCTCTCTCTCTCTCTCTCTCTCTCTCTCTCTGTCTCTCTCTCTCTCTCTCTCTCTTCTCTCTCTCTCTCTCTCTCTCTCTCTCTCTCTCTCTCTCTCTCTCTCTCTCTCTCTCTCTCTCTCTCTCTCTCTCTCTCTCTCTCTCACTCATCACGATTGCAAAATTACCGAAAGAGCATAAACATAAAGTATTAACTACTCATTTGACAGTAAAAAAAATCTGTGTATAGCTGCTTTCACTACCTAAACCAAGATGCAGGCATACTTCGATTTCAAAACTTCCGTAGGTCCTACAGGTTTTATACTAAAAAGCTTGCTATGAATGAACAATAAACAAACAACCTTTGATATGAGATTTCAAAGCACAGCACAATGTTTTCGCATTGCTTACATCACTGACTGAACGAATTTCTGACCTGTACCTAGAAAGAAAATGTATAGAGAAAAACACCAAATATCAATCATTCAATCAGTCACGAACTTATCAAGAAAACAATCAGACAACCCCCTTTGTATATTTTCATAGACATGTTTACGTTACTTATACGGGTCTGGAACTGCTTTTGATGTAAAACAAGGTCAAATTGCCAGATCTGGTTTAAGTACACTTAAAAACTGGAAAGGGATAGGCCTGTGTACTAGGAAGTAGAGAGAAACAAGTTGCAATTAGCAACGTATAGGTCATACGTTATATAAATATATATATATATAATATATATATATATATATATATATATATATATATATATATATATATATACATACATACATACATACATACATACATACATACATACATACATACATTAGAGAGAGATATATAGCTATAGATATATAGAGATATAAAGAGAAAGAAAGAAAGAGAGAGAGAGAGAGAGAGAGAGAGAGAGAGAGAGAGAGAGAGAGAGAGAGAGAGAGAGAGAGAGAGAGAGAGATCTTTTTTTATTTTATACCATTTTATGTCACATCATATTTCTCCACGTGAAATTCGGGCTGCTCTCCTCAGGGAGAGCACGTGGACACAAGTGCAGCGCCCACCCATTGTATTTTTCCCTGTCTGCAACTGTATTTTCTTCCCTATCGGATAGCTTTTTTCTACATAATTTTGTCAGAGATATTCCTCTTGTTGCCTTGGGTTCTTTTACATGCGCTAAATAATGGTATGTAACACACGGGACCTCGGTTTATCGTCTCATCCGAAAGACTAGCGCCCAGATCACCGCTCATGGTCTAATGGATGGGGGAAAAGTTTGGGGCCCAAACGGGATTCGAACCACCGCACACTCCAACCCTCCAACCCGTACTTTTCGCTTTCTAGTCAGATGGTAACATCTAGACCACCGATCCACCCACTATATATACACACGTTATAGACACACAAAGATATGTAGGTAAAAATAATTATTCGTTCCTTTTTCATAGGATATTCTATACAGACTAGTTTGCACATGTCACGCGATTTCTCAGTGTTAGAAAACCGGACCAGTAAAGACACTGTGTGTCACAATGTCATCTTAACCGCCACTTGAGCTCTCTTGGCTCTTTGCCAAAGGGGTCTAGTTATGTCAGCTCGACCTTTGTCTCCTGTTGTAGATAGCTTAGATAAATGTCCCCAGTGTGCATCGGATTTCATTCAAAGGTTTATTACACACAGCTCTGTCTGCCCTTACCCCATGGCAGCAAACACTAAACAACTTTTTTTTTTAATCTTATGTGAGCCCTCCTGAAAAACAGGGGGATTTTTGTTGCTTTTTTAAAGAGCAAACTTGGTTCACAAAGGGAATCTATAACGTGAATGGATAAGCATACAAACCACACGCACACACACACACACACACACACACACACACACACACACACACACACACACACGCGCGCGCGCGCGCGCGCGCGCGCACACACACACACCACGCGCACACACACACACGCACGCACGCACACACACACCAGTACAGTTTACAGTGTCCCTCTCTCTCTCTGTCTGTCTGTCTATCTCTTTCTGTCTCTCTCTGTCTCTGTCTCTCTCTCTCTGTGGCTTGTTTGCTTTTTCTCTTGTATCTTTTTTTTTTTTTGGGGGGGGGGAGGGGTTCTCGAGGGCCTGGTGTAAAGAATCCTCTGGCATATACCCATTTACTCTCATTAAAATGTTTGAATCCTGAGTTCTCTCTCCCTCTGTCCGTCCGTCCGTCCGTCCGTCCGTCCGTCCGTCCGTCCCTCTCTCTCTCTCTCTCTCTCTCTCTCTCTCTCTCTCTGTGACTCTCCCTCTATTTGTCTCTCTCTCTGTCTCTCAGGACGGGGCACGGATAAACTTGTGGTCAGAACATTGCGCTGGCAATTTGACGCCCCGTGTTCGATTCTTGTGACACATTGCATAACGGACATAACAAATCATGATCATAATGGGTTCTATATCTTAAACGATGGACATTCAAATCAGATATACCTAGTCTGAATTTTGCTGTGATATGTTTCAATTGTCGATTCATATCATTTTGTAAATAACATTTTAAATCATGACCATTACAGTAAGTTCTATAAAATTCAAACCTTTGGCTAGTATCAATGTGATGGCTCCAGTTTTGCCACCTGCAGTCAATCAATCTTTGACGGAACACTTTAATGAATACACAAGCATCACCCCCACCTTGATTCAACCAGACATCTCCAAAACCATTTTCATTTAAACAGATACGCACGCCTGATACCTAGTTTGTCTTTCCTCTTACATCTAAGTCATACAACATTTTATACGCCTTATATGGTAGTCTCAGATCTTCCATTTGTATCAACTTAATCCAATAGCGAATACAATTAACTGCAGAATTTATATATAAGGGATATCTGTTAGTTTCACCATAAATTATATCATTGGGTGTTCGTCTATCAACGCCTAAATATTTCTTTATTGCAAACAAATGGACAGATTCATAATGAACTGCTGCTTTATCCAACCCCCATAATTCTGACTCATACTGAAGAACTGGTTGAACTTGTGAGTCAAACAGTTTCATTAACAGCCCAAAAGAATTGTTATTAAGTGTGTATAACCTTTGTACTATAAATATCAATGCATTCTTTGCCCTACTAGAAAGGTCTTTGCAAGCAGCAGTGAAGCTCAGACGTGTAGAAAACAATATCCCTAAATACTTATAAACATTCACCACTGGTAGCAGATTACCATCATACGTCCATCTTTCTCGCATACCCAAATAGCCTCTCTTACGAAACACAATGATGTTACTTTTCTTCATATTAACTTTTAACTGAAGTGAACAAGCAGCCTGATACAGATTATTTAACTGATTTTGTAGCCCCACAATAGTTTCCGATAACAACACTACATCATCAGCTAACAACAAAATGAACAACTCAAATGCATCGTGTGACAAAACAGCACCATGTTTTCCATTATTAATTACTTGTAATGCTAATTCATTTATGAAAAGTGAAAATAAAACATGGCTACACACATCTCCTTGCTTGACTCCAGATGTACATCTAATGTAATCAGTCAATTTAGAACCACATCTTATTTTACATTTTATATCATCATACATTCTTTTAATACATGTGTGGAGTTTACCTCTAATACCGTTTTTTAACAAAATGGGCCAAAGTAAATTTCTGTTAATGGAGTCAAAAGCTTTTTCAAAATCTATAAAAGCTACATATAACTTACGGTTGTATGAAAACTGTTTCTGTATCAATGCTAATAATGTATACATGTGATCTAAAGTAGAATATCCTCTTTTAAATCCTGCTTGATATTCTCCAGTAATATTATTTTCTTCTGTCCATTCCTGTAGTCTTCTGTTAATAATGGAACTAAAAATTTTGCTGCTTATATCACTAAGTGAAATACCCCTGTAATTATTAGGATCATTGACGTTTCCTTTTTTGTATAATGGTAAAACAATAGACTCTGTCCAATTTTCAGGGAACTGACCAGTTTCAAACAACGTATTAAAGAGTTTTACACAAAAATCTACTACAAATTCATTTAAATATTTAAATAGTTCTCCAATAATTCCATCAGGCCCTGCTGCTTTTCGACTTTTCAGTTTTCTTATTGCTAACAACACTTCCTCTCTTGAGATGGGACGATTAATATAGTCATCACTATCATCATCATCAACATTTATATCTTCATTTATAGTGTCACTATTAACATCTGTTTCTAATAAAGTTTTGAAATGTTGAAACCACTTCTCAACACTAATATTGGCTCTTTGCTGTTTTCTTTTGAATGAAACTTTTCGTATATTTTCCCAAAATTCTCTTTCATTCTTGACTGATGTAAGAAGTTTATCTAACATTACAGTATTAAACTCTTTCTTCTTTCTTTTCAGTAGATTTTTATATTCACGTCTTGCAACACTGTATTTTTGCTTATCTTCATCTGTCAATGACTTTCGGCTCATTCTCAATAATTTTCTAACATTCCTTTTGCTTGTCTCACAGTCTTTATCATACCAATCACTTCGAATCTTACTTTTATCAATATATATACTCTTCTTCATACACACAGCGCTATCCCTAATGCATTCATTAAATAGCTGTAATGCACTATTAATATCAACATCAATTAAATTCATAGCACTTTCCAATTTGCCTTGAATATTTTCTTGACACAGCATATCATTGTATGTAACAGCACAGTCATCATGCCAAATAAATTTTTCAACTACCATGCAGATATCATCTATGTTTTCCTCAACACTAATTTTGTTTTCATATGGAAATACAATTTTGGCAATAACAGGCATGTGGTCAGAATCTATTCTTTCATCTATCAACAGTTCACAGGATTCAAAAACAAGACACAATAAATCATTTGAAAGAATAAAATAATCATTGACACTACACCCTGAATCTGAAATATATGTATAGCGACCTTGAAGGTCACCCTGACATAAACCATTCAAAATACATAGGTCTAAAGTGGTGCACATGTTCAACAAAAGTTTACCATAATTATTCAAAGATATATCCTGAGAACATCGCTTGTACTTTAACGACTGGCTTTTGCATTGCAAATCATGAATTCCACTGACTGCCGGTTCCTGGTGCGAAATATTGGATGTTCTGCTATTAAGATCCCCACACAACATAATGTAAACATCTTTGGTTACTGTACAATCAATTAAACACTCTTCCACCATACTAATTCCGTTATCTAAGTCAAAATGGGCATAAAAAGGTGAACACTCTGGTGGAACATATGAGCATACATACAAAACATCTTTATCCAGTCCAAACAAACTTTTATCAATAAGAAACACACAAGCATTTACATATTCATTAATTTCAATACTTTTCAAAAAGGGAGAAAATTCTTCTTTAATCAAACAAATAATGCCCCCTGATCGTCTCTCCCTTGGCAGAAAGTTTAACTGCACGTTTGCAGAATATCCTAAAACCAGGAAAAAATCTTTGCTCACACTCATCCATAAATGTTTCAATTAAACAAGCAAAGTCAAAACGCAAAACATATGAAATAAAATCTTGATCGAAAAGTTTTGGCATCAAACCATTCACATTCCAAGACAGGAATGAAAAAGGCTGCTTTGCCTCTGACCTCGCCTCTGACCTAGTGTCATTCGGCACGTGCAAACTGTCGGATGAGCACTCAGTATTCCTGTCATGTTCTAAATGCGTGTGTTCGTCTTCGCCAGTTGAAGGACAAGAAGACGGTGCTGCCTCAATTTGATTCCCAGTAAAATCTTCCACATGGGAACAAATCTTTTCAGATGTGGACCGGCCTTCCTCCTATTTGTTTTGTGCAGATGAATGAAAATCTTTCAAAAACATCTTCTTCCCATCAATGAGAAGATGGTCAAAGACCATTGTGGCCCTTTGCCCATTCTGTCTTGCACTTTTCAGATGAGGTGACAACCTGCGCCTTATATCCCTGACTCGACTGGAGAAATCCTCTCCAATGAAAACATTGCTGCCTTGCAATTTCTTTTTTGCCTTTAAGATCGCAACTTTATCTTTATAAAAGCAGCAGCGAGCAATGATCGGGGAGTCAGGTTTGGCACTTAGGCGGTGTACACGGTCAAACTCAACATTCCTGGTCATGTCCATCTTGTCAGTAAAGAGATCATTCAACCTGCCCTCACACTGTTCATTAGTTTCATTTGGATCTCTTGGCATGCCATAGAAAATCAGATTGTTTCTCTTAGATCTTCCCTCTAAGTCATCTGTTTTCTTTTCTAACTCCTCGACTCTGTCCATCAGTTCGGAGTTTTTCTTTACTAGGTCCTTGTTTTCTTGTCTAAGCACCCCCACCTCCTCCACAAGACCCTCCACAGTGCCCCGTATGGAAGCACACTGGTCCGTCAAGTCCTTTATTGACCTTTCCACGCTTTCGAACTTACTGTTCATGGTGGCGTTCATGGCGTCCAGTCTTTCGGTAATGCCGTCCAGAGTCAGCTGCATCGGGGAAGGAGGAGGAGGAGGAGGAGAGGCTGCCCGTCCCTGCTGCCCACTGTCCGCACTGGTCCGGCGTCCACTGCCACTGGTCAGCCTGGTCTGCCTGAAGCTGTCAGAGCCAGGGGGCAGCTTGGGTCCAGGGTTCGACTCCACATCTCCGCATTGCAGAAGAAAGCCGCCCCAAAATGTCAGGGTGAGGAGTAGACCAAGTATGACACCGTCTACTCTGTGCCATGGTGACAACATGGCTATTCTCATAGCCGCTTTCTCAACCGCCCTTTTTTGCATGAAGGTTTGATATACCGGGAGAAAGCAGCCACATGACGATTGGAATGCTAGCGCAGCAGAAGGCATGGTACCATACGCATTGATCTGCCAAATATTGTGACAGAACGATGCCAAATACCGAAGAAATGTACCAAAACAGCAGGACGTTTAGAAATGCGACTTGCACGCATAAATTTCTTATTCACGCCCAGAGAGAGAGAGAGAGAGAGAGAGAGAGAGAGAGAGAGAGAGAGAGAGAGAGAGAGAGAGAGAGAGAGAAAGAGAGAGAGAGAGAGAGAGAGAGAGAGAGAGAGAGAGATGATTGTAAAGGCCTACCTCCTTGATTGTTAGTGATCTGACAGTTCACACACACACACACACACACACACACAAACACACACACACACACACCACGCACGCACGCACACATGCACCCACCACACACACAAGAATGCACCACACACACACACACACACACACACACACACACACAGGGCGCATACACACACATACCAACTCACACATGCATGAACACTCTCTCTCTCTCAACAAGATGATTTTGGCTTAGAGGTATTAGAACTATGTGTAACACATCTATATGATCTGGATAATGATTTTTATATTTTGTTAAATGGAGATTTGAATGCCAGAACAGCACATCAGAATTATTTTTTCAATGGGTACAGTACTGATTTTGAGGAAATGTCTACTTACAATAGTGACCAATTCATAAGGAAATCACATGATAGTACTGTTAACAATTTGGGTGAACAACTGATTGAATTTTGTAATATGTATGATTGTATTATATTGAATGGGTTGAATGAAGCAAATTTTGATGAAAATTGTACATATGTTGGATACACAGGGGAAAGCACTGTTGACTATTTTGTTTCTTCTGTTGAACTTTTCTCTTCAATTCAAATATTATCTTTAGTTGTTGAAGACTTTGTACAGTCAGATCATTTACCCATTGTTTTGGAGGTGAAAGTAAATTCATACGGCAATGATTGTCCAGATAACAGAAAAGTAAATGACAATGTTATAGTTGAAAAATTAATCTGGAATAAGACTCAAGAAAATGAATTCAAGAAATCGTGGGAGAGCACAGATGTTCAAAACAGGTTGAGAATGGTGATAAATAACCCAGATGATGACGTAAACAAAGCTTTAGATATATTTGTAGAATGTTTAAAAGAGTGTAGCAAATGCATGCTCAAAAGATGTCATACACATAGAGCACAGCGATCAGAGTGGTTTGACAGTGAATGTAAAAACACAAAAAAGGAATGTAGAAAAAAGCTAAAGCATTTTAGAGCAAATCGAAAAGAAGTAAATAGGCAAATATATGTTACAGCAAGAAAACAATACAGGTATCTGTTGAAAACCAAAAGACACACTTTTAGAAAGCAAAAGACTGAAGCATTAACTAAAGAAATTAACAACAGGTCACACTTTTGGAATGAGCTGAGGAAAATGGGTTGTACAAACAAGAAAAAAGTAGTAAATAGTATTAGTACAGATGAGTGGTATGATCATTTCAAAACTGTTTTCCAAGGTAATGATGAAGAAATTGAAAGGGATGACTGTATTGAATTTGAACTTTCAGAGCAAATAGATGATAAAATGAATAAGGAAATATTAGAAGTAAAAGTTGTTCAAGGTATAGGTAGACTTAAAAAGGGTAAAGCTAGCGAGATAGATGATATTTTAGCTGAAATGTTGCAAACTGGTGGCAATAATATTGTAATGTTTCTAACAAAATTATTTAATGCTATTTTTGAACGAGGAATTTACCCACAGGAATGGTCAAAAGCCATAATTATACCACTCCATAAAAAAGGAAACCTAAATGGTGTAGATAACTACAGGGGAATATCTCTCTTAAGTATTATATCTAAGTGCTATACTTCAATACTTAATACACGACTATACACTTGGTTAGAGAGCAACAACTTAATTACAGAATGTCAGGCAGGATTTCGAAGAAAATATTCAACAGTTGATCAAATATTTACACTATACGCAGTTATTCAGAGCCACATGAACAAAAAGGAAGAAAACTTTATGTTGCTTTTGTAGATTTCCGAAAAGCTTTTGATTCTGTTCAGCATAACAAGCTCATGCAGTGCATTCAAAATCAAGGTGTACATGGTAAATTCTTCGCTGCATTACAAGCTATGTACAGGGCATTAAAATCATGCGTTCGAGCAAATTTTGAATTAACGGAAATCTTTGATTGTCCCGTTGGGGTATGGCAAGGCTGTGTCCTAAGCCCTACACTGTTTTCACTTTTTGTAATCCAGCTGGCAGATCAAATCAATGAAAAGGGTAAACATGGGGTGCAGTTATTTCCGGACATTATGGAATTATTTCTTTTGTTGTTTGCTGATGATGTGGCATTAATATCAACAACACCTAGTGGTCTTCAGAATCAGTTAAATGTCTTAAAAACTTGCTGTAATAAGATAAAGTTAACTGTAAATATAGATAAAACAAAAGTTATGGTATTTAGAAAGGGGGGCTTTTTGGGTAGACATGAGAAATGGTTTTATGATGGTAAGAGCCTAGAGGTAGTAAACAATTATTGTTATTTAGGATTCAAGTTCACAACTATGGTTAGTGCAAAAAACGGTACATGGCATCTAGCAACAAAAGGGAAA